>PITA01003297.1:50849-142110 GCA_004023965.1 Spilogale gracilis
TTTTTTTTTAAAGATTTTATTTATTTGACAGAGAGAAACACAGCCAGAGAGGGAACACAAGCAGGGGGAGTGAGAGAGGGAGAAGCAGGCTTCCTGCCGAGCAGGGAGCCCGATGTGGGACTCGATCCCAGGTCTCCAGGATCATGACCTGAGCCGAAGGCAGTGGCTTAACCAACTGAGCCACCCAGGCGTCCCAAAATGCAATTTTTAAAATGTAAAGTAACTAGGAATATATTTAACAACAGATGGCCAAACCCTTCATGAAGAAAATTAAGAAATTCTATGGACAGACATTTCAAAAGGCCAATTAGTCTTTTTTTTTTTTTTAAGATTTTATTTATTTATTTGATAGAGAGAGATCACAACTAGGCAGAGAGGCAGGCAGAGAGAGAGGGAGAAGCGGGCTCCCTGCCAAGCAGAGAGCCCGATGAGGACCTCAATCCCAGGACCCCGAGATCAAGACCTGAGCTGAAGGCAGAGGCTTAACCCTCTGAGCCACCCAGGTGCCCCAGGCCAGTTAGTCTTAAAAATACAATTAAATATAAAGATATATGGTTTGAGGTGGAAAGACTCATTGTCATAATATCAGTTCTCTTTATACTGATTTATAGATTCATGCAATTTCCATGAAAATTATAACACAAAACTTGATGAAAGTGTTTCTAAAATTTAAAGGAAGGAGCAAGGGTCCAAGTACAATTTAGGCATTGTTGAAGAAGAACAAATTTTAGAGTATGTGCTCTCCCAGATAGAAAGACTTTACTAAAGTTAGAGCAATTAAAACAATGTGCTTTGTACAGGAATCAACATACGGATCAATAAAACAGAAAAGAGAATCTTAAAACCCACATATAGGGGAAGATAGAACAGGCTTTGCAAATCAGTGAAGAAAATAAATAATAATGACTGGTTATATACATGGAAAAAAAATCAAAATAAAACTGGACTTTTACCTCTCATCAAACCACAAAATCATTTCCAAGATAATGAAGATACAATAGAAGTTTAACACCATAAAAACAGTAGAAGAGATAATGGGAGAGTATCCTTAGGAAATCTACCCTATGACAGGATTTCTTTAAAGAACATACCGAAGGTAGATGCAGTAGAGAAAATATTAATAATTTGATTACATAACACTAAAGACTATTCTTCAAAAAAGTTTGGAAAGATAAATCATAAACTGGAAAAAAATTGCAACACACATAGTCAACAAAAAACCTTTACCTAGATTCCATAGAGATTTTTATGAATCATTTAGAAAAAGACAACCCAGTGGGCAAAAGAAATAAAGCGACATTTCATAGAAAAGTAAACACAAATGGCTTCTATGAAAAATGCTTAATCTGATGTGTAGTCATTTCACACAAATTAAAACCCCAAGATATCATTTGACATTCCCACCAGATTGGCACAATATTTTTCATTAGTTAACATCAAGTGTTGGCAAGGATGTGGGTCAACGGGAACTGTTCTTGACTGCAGTTGTGACAGTAAACTAAATGATTAGTTTGGAAAATAACTTGTCATTACATGATAACTTAAATAGGTGTATAACCTACCACCTAACTATGCCATCCTCAGGTTCAAACCCTAGAAAGATGCTTACATACAGAAGGTGGAGGAGTTATAAAAAAGAATGTTCATAATGATACTGCTTTCAATAGTGAAAAAACAAACAAAACCAAAAAACCTGGAGTCTACACAAATATCCATCAGAATCTGGATATATAAATTGGCATATATTCATACAACAGAATATGATATGACATGAAAAATCAACGAAATAAATATACTCCACCAAGCACTCATCAAGGATGCATCACAAAAACATTCTGAACAAAAGAAGCAAATCACAGAATTTACAACAGGATTCAATTTATGAAAGTTCAATATAAGCCAATCTATATACATACACACACATATCTGGAATACACACACACACACATTCATATGTGAAATATGTGCATATGTAGTAAAATGTTCAAAAGAAACAAGGAAATTCTTAGCAAAAACTCAGAATAGAAGTATCTCTGCAGAAGAGGGAAGGGAATGTAAACAGAAAGGGGAATATAAAGCTTCTAGATGACTACAGCTGTCTTATTCCTTAGGTTGGGGGTTGGCAAGCCGTAGTTCCTTTTGGTTATCATTTAAACTAGCTGGCAAATGTTTTGTACATTTTTTTTTTTATTTGACAGAGAGAAACACAGCCAGAGAGGGAACACAAGCAGGGGGAGTGAGAGAGGGAGAAGCAGGCTTCCCGCCGAGCAGGGAGCCGGATGTGGGGCTCGATCCCGGGTCTCCAGGATCATGACCTGAGCCGAAGGCAGTCGCTTAACCAACTGAGCCACCCAGGCGCCCCTGTTTTGTACATTTTTATGAACATTATCTACATCAGTAAGAAAAAAAAAATCAATCTATGATTTTGAGCCAAGAGATAGTTATTGATATATTAAAGAGCTTGAGGCCACCACACAATGTGTGGTTTTGGGGTTTTCTTGTTTTCGTTTTTGTTTTGCACAACCTACTGCAAAGTAAAACTGCATCCAAGTCTGATAGCAGATTCCTCTTTGGACACTTACGCTAGTGATCGTGGTCATTAAAATTTTATTTTACTCCCACTTTTGTCTACTGTGTTAATGTTGCAACAAAAAGCTAGCGTGTAACGTGAGGGCCACTACTGCCAGCAGGTCTAGGAGGGAGGACAGGGAGGGCATGCCTGCTTCAGACCCCAGGGGAATCAAAGAGGTTGTTGGCATTGCCTGGCAAGAGAGCCGGTAGCTGTCCTCAGTCTGGGAAGTGAGCAGATGTTAGATGTTAGCGGGCAGGCAATCTGCCCCTGCAGGAACTGCAGGGAGCTGCCACAAAGAGGCATTCTCAGAGGGCCCCCCAAATAAGCAGGCTAAGGGGACAGAACAGAATCTGAGAGCTCAGGCAAAGCAGCCAGGGCACAGGAAGGGCTCCAGGGCAACTTAAATGATGAGGTGATAGGCACTAAATGCACAGAAGACTCCGAGGGCAGGGCCGTCAATCACTGCCAGGCTTATCTTCAGACGAGGGCTAGGACCCCGGCTTGCCGCTGTAACACTAAAACCTAACGTGTCCCCTGGGACTTGGTGTGGCAGGTTTCCCTGAAGCTTCGTTTCCCTCAGTTAACTATGAGAGAATGTGACGCTGGTATTTACTGTTTCTACGGGGACAAATCATTCCCAGCAGGAGAGACAGGTTGTTATTTTTGTTCTGTTTTGTTTTGTCATTAAAAAGAGATTACTTAGCAGTAAATAAACTCTTGTTAGAGGGGATTCTTTTTCTCAATAATTATATCAATTCACCTTAATGCTGACAATCATTTCTTTTGTTTTCCAGAGACATGGTACATACAAGTGGGTGTTAGAACTGGGTCTGAGAATTAACTCTACCACTTACTAGCTGTGTGAGCTTGAGCAAGTTCTTTAAGTACCGCGAGCCTCTTGCCTGTGTGCCCCAGTAAAAAATCGAGGCCAACACATGTACTGTGTACTATTTGTTAAAGAGGAGAAGTGAAGTAATATAGTTGAAGTACCATGGCACAATGTCTCTGCATAAAAGAATGCTCAAAAAACTGTAGCCTTTATTCTTAATGACTCTGATACTATATTATACAAATAGAACATTTTACATTTCATTCATGCCTTATATGGTCAGTTTTCTATAGGACCCCGCATCTAATCATGAACTCTATCTTTATTTTGCCAATACAAGCTACACTATGTATTAACCATTTCACTCTACCTCATCCGGATAGAGGAAGGTTTCCAGTGAAAACGCAGTATTTAATGATAGCAAACAGTTCTCTACCCCTCCTCCATCCCCAGGACACCTTTAACTTTTCAAAGACAGAACACAATGCTCAGCAAACATCACTAATACACTCACGCCTCCTCATCTGTGCCTGGACAGTAATAGCATTGTGTGTGCAGTGCTTTTCGCCAACTGGAAAGTGATTTCACAGATGATTTCCCACTCGAACTCACAATCCCATGAGGTAGGCAGAGTAGATAGGATGCACTCCACCTTACATGTAAGGAAATGGAGGCTAAAGAGAGGGTCCATGACAGAGTTGCAATACTCAAGCCCATTTTCTAGGAAAGGCAATCTGTGGGAACCGAGAATGCCGGGTACACTGGACTTTGGAAAATTAGATTTTCTCAAGAACAAAGTCTGTTTTGAAGGTAGCCAGAGCAACCGTTTAATTAGAGAGAAAAGTAAGATCATTAGAAGTAAGCTAACAAAGTAGCTAAAAAAGGCATGGGGCTTTATATCCCAATTTCACAATCCATTTGCCCAATGAGCCTCAAGTTTATATCGCCAAGTTTGAGAAAGCAAAAATGTTACTTCTTACCATTCTTAAAAGCACACATGTGGTAATATCATTATCGTGTACAAATGTAGCATCATTCTACCTCCTATGCAGGAGATTTAACATGAATCACAGAAAACATGAACACTAAAAAACATATAAGCATGAGAAAACATATTTCAAGCACTAGTAGAAAATCTTGTTGTTAAAAGAAAAGAATAAGAATATTTTCCAAAGATATCTGGGCTAGAGGATGATGGAAAATTAGTAAGATTAGACAAATCAGAACTGAAATTTCATATTACATATTTGAGTAGTTTTTGGAAGTTACAGAATCAAGCTAAGAGTCATGAACATGAAATAACTTTTGAAGCCATGAAAATATAAACGCCCTCAAATCTGGATAATGTTTCTTTAATCACATACACTAGTTCTTAAAATAATTAATTCTGATGTGTTATTAATACTGAGCAAGTCTTTCTGGTGGTAGGCATTTTTCAAGGACTTCCAAGGAAGCCGTCACCTGTTCACTGATATCTCATAACCCCTTAAGCATTCTCAGCAAACTACAGAATAACAATAACACTTCAGAAGTCCCCCCCCCCCCCGCCACACCACTTGTTTGGGAATAGGGGATAAGTTCTAATTGACTAGAAGGCCAAAGCAAACAAAAGTCATTTAGAGGAACCCTAGATCAAAATAAAAACAAAATGCAAGTTTTGAATCAATGGAACTTGGGAGCCAAAGGATCTCTAAATATGCAACAAAAAACCTGGTCATACTAACACCAATGAGCAAAATAGCATACCGTTACAGGCCATCGTTAGGGGGTTGGTTATCTCATTCTGATTTAATAGGTCCACATGTGATTTGCTCTATGATCTTCAGAGAATGTGATACATCTTCATTTCAGTATTATGAGAGATCTTATAATTTGGCAGAATATGCCTGCCTAAAACTCCTTCTCTTTGTCCTTAACTCATTCACTTAATAAGCATTTGTTGGGATCTGTATCAAAGAACTCATAGCCTAACAGGGAGGCAGGTAAATCAAGTATCAAATTTATGTGTTAAATTCTACAAGAAAAAAAATTCATATAAAAGGTAAGTGTGTCAGAAAGCTTTCAGAAAGGATGAGATGAGTAGTAACATCTCAAACGATTAAGTGTAAACCATGCACATTTCAAAAAAGAGTAACTTCCTGTCACAAAGAACAGCATGGATAAAAACAGGAAATGTGAACACATGGTAAATTCCAGAAATTAGATGCAGTGGCACATGGCTAGAACATTTAGCATGGGTAGGAGAAAGGAGGAAAGATGTCAAAAGAAGCAGCAAGCAGTAGAAGTAAACACAACGATTCCACCATTTAGAATTTCCATTCCATATTACAATACAATAATGGAAAGTTGAATACAATAATTGGTCTATTGATAAGATTTCCACCCACAGGCAATGGGAACAGGTTTCTGCCAAAGAACAGTGTGGTGCTATCCAAGTGTACAGTCAATTAGAGGATGGAAAGCTAAAGTATGGACATCAGTTTTAAGATAATTTTAAAAGTCCAAGTAAGACACAGAGAACCCCCAAGCTGCAGCAGTGGGATGGAAAAGAGAATAGCAATTAAAGAAATATGAAAACCAGAGTTAATAAAATGTAGTGACCATACAGAATAAGGGGACAAAGAGGGAAGCTGACAGCAGCTTTCCTGTGTTATACTTAGCTGGCTGAACGCATAATGGTGCCCTTCACTAATTAGGGATGGCATGAAGAGGGATGCCAGCAGTACTCAGAGTCCTGGTGAATCTCTCCTTTATAAGATTAATCACATTTCACTTTATATTGCAGGAGGTATTGTATCATTCTACCACCCCATTCACCATTAGACTCAAAGCTCTTTGAGGGGGAAATTCTGTCACATATCACATTGTCTTTGCAGATGGCCCCCAAAAGTGTAATTGTATAATATGATTATATAGTATCATGGACCCACTGTAGACACTTGGTGAACATTTTTTAATGGCTGACTGAACAAATGAACTCCCAAAGGTAGATGTGGCAAAACTATACATTTTGAATGAAATAATTGCGTCTTAAATGTGAATAACTCACCTCAGCTGGGTAACAATTCATACCACTACTGATTAGGTTCATTTCAGACTTCTAATACTTTTGACAAATGCCAACATCCAATCTTGAAGGGAATTCTGGGAGTATCCACTACAAACTCTCATTTTAAAGATGGAAGTCTGTGATCCAGAGAACTTACATGGCTAATCCCAAGTCACAAAAAGTATCCAGTGATGGTACAAAAATCAGGTAGATACATTAAGCTTTGTAGTATTTGCTGGCCAAAGTGGTTATAATAGATTTAAAGATACTAAAGGATACCACATTTAGCTAGGATACACTGAGTTTTTAAACTGCATGACATGTCACACACAAGAAAACACAAGGCCAATGTCTTAGAAATATTTCCTTGAATAATTCTTTCCTCTGACAGTGAAATGCAAGGAATGGACCTCAACTTTTAATCTTGAATTAGTATAATTAAGACAGATTCTTACCGTGGTCTTCTGAAGAGACTGGTGACCTAAAACGAGATAATAAGCATGATAAATGTTTTGTAAATGAACTGATAATTATAAATGCAATAATGATCAAGAATAATCTCCCAGAAATATTACCCCCAAATTCAATTAAATAGAAAGTCAATATAGTAGACAGTGTAATTGATTTGTTGGTTGCATGGTATATTCTGATCGATCACTCTCAAAGCTTACCTGGACTGGTTGGGTGGTGGGGGTTAATAAAATTTCAGTCCACTGCACCGTGTCACGGGACTGCGACAGACTTAGTTAAGTTTGGATTTATGACACACAAATAAAAAAGTCACAGAAATGTGGTAATGGATGGAAGCCTGTGATGTCACCAAAGGCCAGGACTCCAGAGACTATAAATAAGCACTAGATTGAGTGTAAGTAAAAAGAAATCAACTTGGCCAGCAAAAAATGAGACAGAAATAAAATAAATGGTATGTAACCTTATCATTATTGTTTTTTGTTTCCACTTTTTGTGGAATTGAAGGCTTAAGTGAGCATGACATAGACCCTCTGTGTGCTGGCCTCATAGCTCTAAACCAGTAAGAACCAGGATGAGGCAAGTGCAACCACTGGAGTCCCACAGAACTTTGATAAGTTGATGACTTTTGCATCATTCCTATTATGTTAGGAAGTTCCAATTATGCAAAAGTTCCAATTATGTTAGGAAGACACTTAGGAAGTTTCATATCAACACTTTCCCAATAAAAACCTCTCTTTCTTCCTCAGCTGACCACTAATTAAGTTACTCTGAGCAGTACAGACACGATCTTGAGAATGAATTCCCCTCAAGTTTGAATGATACAGTCTTGACTCTACCAGCTCATTCTTTCCTTGGGATAAAGTGAGATATATAATCCTATACTAATAAATGACAGAATTTTGAAGGGAAAGGCAAGACACCAGCCAGAAGGCATCCTCTGCTGTAAATGATCAGCCTGCTGGGTTCCATTGCAGGAAGACGACCAAAGGGAAATGCAAGCATTTAATAATATACCCTTTACTATAACTAGTGCTGGGACAAGAATGATTCTATGGATGTCTAGTTGTTGAAAGAAGATTTTAGCTACTGTGGCATGCTTGAGAATGCTTTACTTTATCTACTGATCAGTAATAGTTTGTCCATTATGTGAGTGATCAGTGAAGTTTAAGGACATGGCGGTCATGGTG
This sequence comes from Spilogale gracilis, assembly GCA_004023965.1. Classification (NCBI taxonomy): domain Eukaryota; kingdom Metazoa; phylum Chordata; class Mammalia; order Carnivora; family Mephitidae; genus Spilogale; species Spilogale gracilis. Next base: position 58,958 of record PITA01003297.1, read on the forward strand.
GGAAAGCCTTGACCTTCCCTGAGTGGCAAAGTGTCAAATCATTTCAACCTTACCCATATCTTCAAGTGAACTTTCGTATGTGGAAACAACAGAGGGTCCCCAGATTTGGTAGGGAGAAAACTGGCATCTGGGTCATGGGCACAGGGAGCCCTGAGAGGGAACCTGCTCCAGGCTAAGTCATCCCTGCAGAATTGGCTGCTTGAGAAATGCCACTTGGCCTCCACAGGTGGAGCCAATCTGGGTTTTCTTTGAGATTTCCCTGTTTCATACTATCACATACCCATCTTCCCCACTGGGCTGTGAGCAAATAGAAAAGTAGGACCATTTCTTACATAGTACAGAATGGGCCCCTGATTAACAATTGTTGAACTGAATTAATGTCAACACCACCACACTGGTGTTTAGACTCAACACATTTTGGAGCGTCTCAAAAAAATTATCATGTCACCTTCAAACCACCCGTGAGACAGGTTTACCAAGCTCCAAGGCCAGCCGTCTGCCAGCAACAGAGACCACAATCTGCCTTAGTGGTTAGGAAAGGAAAGGGGGAGAGGGTGCAGAGTAGAGGTGAATGGGACTCACAGGTGAGTCTAAGGAGAAACATACATTTGAAATAAGATGATTTCTTAAGACGCCTAGGGCATAAAAAGAAGTCAGCAACAGAGTAACATCTTCAGCCCTAGGGTTTTCTGACGGGAATTAAGTAAAAACACATCTTGGATTGTTTGAATTGATTGAAATTAATTAATTTCTCATGGAGCTCTACAAACAAAGAAAAATCCATTCCAACAGACGACTGAATGTTTCAAGTAGGAGGCTTGTGAAGCAAGGCTTTTTGGTGCCTTTCTGTGAAAGCAAAGCACTAATATTAAATCTGAAAAATTCCAGATGGCTTGGTTAAAGTCCCAAGGGTATGCAATGGTCCAGGCAGTGGGGAAGAACTATCCATTTCAGAGTGTTTGCTAAGGATTAGTCATGTTGGGTTTCCATGCAAAATGTCTCCCACATGCCTGGATTTGTGGAATTTTAAGACATATGGAGTATTTCAATCCTCACTCAGTATTTCACTGTTCGCTCTAACGAGTCACTAAATTATACTACTGAGACATGCCCGTCATCCATTATTACTGGAAATGGGCATAAAAAGTTTAACATAACTTAGCTCAGGGGACAGGAAAATTCATGAAATCAGCAAGAGAAGTAGTTATTTTTAAAACAGAGAAGTTGAACCCAGGAACAGATAATCTTCCCGAACCTGACAACCGAGGAATGCAGGAGAGTTCACTGCTCATTCCTCCCACTGTACCTGCAAGACTTGTGTTTTTGTTCCTGTTTATTTCTCCTCCAGCTACACTTTATCTTGGGGATAGCATCGCTCCCATACCGGAAACTACGACCAGCAAAGAACTCCAGGATTTAGAGTTCTCGCCTCTTTCCTCAGTACTAGCCTTTTAGGACAGTCTTTGATTTTGCTTCGTTTTGTTTTGTGGGTTTTTTTAAAAAAACATTTTTATTTACATCTCACTCAAATTTGACCAATAACAAAACACAAAAACTCAAGTCCTGGGTTTTAAAATCTCTCTCCTATTTTAAATATTTCTATTTATGTTGCTTCAAACCTACATAATCATTATTATTTGAGACCCTATTAGGTACCAGGCCCCGTGCTTCGTGATAGGGATATAAAGACGAACAAGTGCCGATTTCAAGGAATTCAGCTGAGCGAAGGAGCAAATAGGCAAGCAAATAATTATAGTGAAAAAAGTGTGATCATCAAAATATGTATGCAGTAAGGAAGGAGCAAGAGAGAGACCCATTTCGTTCCAGAGGAGTGAAAGAAGACTTCAGAAAGCAAGAACCACGGGAGGTTGGCTTGGAAGGAAAAGCAGAAGCTTGTTAGGTAAATAAGAAAGGAGAAGCACAAGGCATACAACAAAGAATGTGGATAGGAAATTTCATAATACGTTATCACGCAGACAGGGAACTCAGTGCGGCTAAAATGTAAAGGAGTGGTAAGTTAGGACTGGAGACAGAAGAGGCAGGGGCCATTTTACACAGGGCCTGACAAGCCATTTTGCCATGCTGGTAATTTACCTTCTAAGCTAAATGAAGCGAGTTTCTGAAGCAGTGAGGTCATACGTTCTCATTGGTGCTTGTGATCAGGCAGGCTGTGCAGAGTAGAATAAAAAAGCAAGAATACAGGCAGGAGACAAGTTAAAACCTATTACTGCAAAGCTTCTGCTCTTCTCTTTGAAATTCATGAAAAGCAATGGGGAGAATGAGAAACAGAAAAGGAAGCATCGTCTTTGACTAAGCTAAAAAATACCCATAAACTGAAATCATCTATGAAGAAGAGCTACCGAGTACAAGAAAAATTGGGCCAAGTTTCAGGGAGACAGAGAAAGCATATTTTGATCACAAAAGATATGAGCTACACGGTGCATCACAAAATCTAGCAGAAAGCACTCTGCTCTGAGCCAGGTGTCCCGCTGGTCAGAAGTGGAATCAAACCCCACGGGATAGCGCTGTTAAAAAAGAATTTGAAAAGAGACCCAAAGTCAAACTTCCAGAAACACAGAAACCGACTATCCCTAATTATCCTTTCCAAACTAACAATTCCAAAAAGAATTCCTCCAAAAAAAATATGAGTAATAAAGAAAAAGGAACCAGCATGACATCCACACAAAAATACTCTAAGAAGAAAGCAGGATAAGGATCTGCTGACAAACAAAACTCAAGGTGGGAAGATACTAAAAAGATAATGACAGGGGCGCCTGGGTGGCTTGGCTGGTTGGGTGGCTGCCTTCTGCTCAAGTCATGATCACGGAGACCAGGGATCGAGTCCCACATGGGGCTCCCTGCTCAGCGGGAAGCCTGCTTCTCCCTCTCTCACTTCCCCTGCTTCTGTTCCCTCTCTGGCTGTGTTTCTCTCTGTCAAATAAATAAATAAAATCTTAAAAAAAAAAAAAAGATAATGGCAGATAGTAGGTGAACACTATGAACAGACCTCCACGAAATTCAGAAATGGAAAAAGGGAAGGAGAGAAAGAAGGAAGGAGGAAAGGATGGAATAGAGCCTCTGCAACCAGAAACGTAAAGAAAAAATACAATGATTATGAAATAGTCCTAATGCTACAGCAGAAGAAAAGAGCACACACTGGTCCAGGGTCTTCAAATCAGTAAATTATAGAAACAGCTTGAGGACCCTTTCCACTGTATCACCAGTGCACTGGAGAAAGAATATTGAGAGGAGGTAAAAGAACCATAATAACTAAAAATATATTAAGATATAAGCCATTCGTTTGCTCATCCATTCAAGTAACTGCTTTGTGGAAATGTCTTGCTGCTTTTCAGTTTGATTTACTTTTCTGTGATTTTTTTTTTTTTTGCTTTTTAAGTTTTTGTTTCAGTTCCAGTTAATTAACATACAGTGTTATATTAGTTTCAGGAGTACAGATACAGTGACTCAACAACTCCATACCTCACCCTGTGCTCATCACCAAAAGTACGCGCCTTTACCCCCATCACCTATTTACCCCCTCCCCCCACCCACCTTCCCTCTGGTAACTATACTTTTTCTCTGTAGTTTCTTGATTTGTCTCTCTTCCTTTCTTTTATTCTTCCTTTCCTCATTTGCCTTGTTTCTTAAATTTCACACAAATGAAATCCTATGATATTTGTCTTTGACTGGCTTATTTCACTTAGCATAATACTCTCTAGCTCCATCCATGTCTTGCAAATGGCAAGATTTTATTCTTTTTTATGGATGAATAATAGTCCATTGTGTATGTGTTGTGTGTGTGTATATATATATACACACATATATACACATGTGTGTGTGTGTATATATATATATATATATTTATTTCCTTTTGAATTAGTATTTATTAAGGTGAAATTACTGGATCACATGGTAGTCCTGTTTTTAACTTTTTGAAGAACCTCATACTGTTTTCCAGAATGCCTACACCTGTTACTATTCCCACCAACAGTGCACAAGGGTTCCTTTTTCTCCACATCCTCACCAACACTTGTTGTTTTTTTGTTTCTGATTTTAGCCATTCTGACAGGTGTGTGGTGATATCTCACTGTGGTTTTGATTTGCATCTCCTGATGATGAGTGATGTCACCCATCTTTTAATGTGTCTGTTGGTCATCTAGATGTCTTCATTGGAGAAATATATGCTGTTGTCTTCTGCGCATTTTAAAATTAGTTTACTGGTTTTAGATATTGAGCTGTATAAAGTTTTTATGTATTCTCCATATGAAACCTTTATTGGCTATAACATTTAAAAATACCTTCTCCCATTCCATAGGTTGTCTTCTAGTTTCATTGATGTTTCCTTTGTTTTGCAGAACTTTTATTTTGATGTTGTACCAAAAGTTTGTTCCTTTTGTTTCCCCTGACTTAGGAGACATAGCTAGAAAGAAGTTGCTACAGTCAATGTCAGAGAAGTTACCGCCTGTGTTCTCTTCTCGGATTTTTATGGCTTCAGGTCTCACATGTAGGTCTTTAATCCATTTTGAATTGATTTTTGTATATGGTGTAAGAAAGTGGTTCAGTTTTCCCACCACCATTTATTGAAGAGCCTGTCTTTTTCCCACTGGATATTCTTTTCTGTTTTGTTGAAGATTAATTAACCATACAGTTTTAGGTTTATTTCTGGGTTTTCTATTCTATTCTGGATCTATGTGGTTGTTTTTGTGTCAGTACCACACAGTTTTGATTACTACAACTTTGTAAAATAACTTGAAGTATGGAACTCTGGCACTTCAAGCTTTGCTTTTCTTTGTCAAGATTCCTTTGGCTATTGGAGGTCTTTTATGGTACCATACACATTTTAGAATTGTTTGTTCTAGTTCTGTGAAAAATGCTGTTGGTATTTTGATAGGGATTGAATTAAATCTGTAGATTGCTTTGGGTAGTACAGACATTTCAACAATATTTATTCTTCCAACCCATGAGCATGGAATGTCTTTCTGTTTCTTTTCATTTTCTTCAATTTCTTTCATCTGTGTCATAGTTTTCAGAGTACAAGTCTTTCACCTCTTTGGTCAGGTTTATACTTCGGTAACATTATTTTTGATACAACTGTAACTGGGATTGTTTTCCCAATTTCTCTTTCTGCTGCTTCACTACAGGTGTATAGAAACACAACAGATTTCTGTACATCGATTTTGTATCCTTTGACTTTAATTTGTTTATCAGTTCTAGCAGGTTTTTGGGGTTTTTTAAAAAAAAAGGTGGAGTTTCAGGTTTTCTATATATAGTACTGCATCATCTGTAAATAATGAAAGTTTTAATTTTCCTTGTAATTTGGAAGCCTTCTACAGTTTTGTTGTCTGATTGCTGTGGCTAGGACTTTCAGTACAATGGTGAATTAAAGTGGTCAAGCAGACACATTTATTTTATTATTGACCTTAATGGAAAAGTTCTCAATTATTCCCCATTAGGGATGATGTTAGCTTCAGGTTTTTCATCTATGGTCTTTATTATGTTGAGATATGTTCCCTCTAAATCTACTTTGTTGAGAGCTTTTATCATAAATGGATGTTGTACTCTGTCAAATGCTTTTTCTACATCTACTGAAATGATCAGATGGTTTTTATTCTTTATCTTACTGGTGTGATAGGTCTGGTTGATTGATTTGTAACTACTGAACCACACTTGCAACCAACAAATAAATCCTACTTGATTATAGTGAATGATTTTTTTTTAATATAGTGTTGATGGGTTTGCTGGAATTTTGTTGAGGAGTGCTGCATCTATGTTTATTGAGGATATTGCCTATTCTCTTTCTTAGCAATTTCTTTATTTTGTTTTGTTATCAAGATAATGCTGGCCTTATAGAATGAAATTGGAAGTTTTCCTTCCTCTTCTATTTTTTTGAATAGTTTGAGAAGAACAGGTATTAACTCTTCTTTAAAGGTTTTGTAGAATTCACCTGTGAAGCCATCTGGTCTTGGTCTTTTGTTAATTCAATTTCTTTGTTGGTGATAGGTCTGTTCAACTTTTCTATTTCTTCCTGTTTGAATTTTTGTAGTTGGTATGTTTCTCAGAATTTATCCATTCCTTTTAGGTTGTCTAAGTTGTTGGCATAAAGTTTTTGATAATATTCTCTTATAATTGCTAGTATTTCTGTGGCATTCATTATTATTTCTCCCCTTGCATTTGTAGTTAATTGACTCCTTTATCTTCTTTTTTTCTTGATAAATCTGGCTAGAGGTTTCTCCACTTTATTGATCTTTTTCAAAGATCCAACTCCTGTTTTTTAAATCTATATTATTATTTTATTTTAGTTTCTATGTCATTTAAGTCTGCTCTAATCTTTATTATTTACTTCTTCCTGCTGGTTTTAGGCTTTGTTCTTCTTCTTCTATCCTTTTTAGGTATAAGATTAAGTTGTTTGAGATTTTTCTTGATTCCAGGATATATTGCTATAAACTTCCCTCTTAGAACTGCTTTTGCTACATCCCAAAAGTGGTTTCATTTTCATGTGTTTCCCTGTACTTGTTGTTAATTTCTTTTATTTCCTGGTTGACAAATATCTTGTTTAGTGGCATGCTATTTGAGAGTCAAGTACTTGTGGTCTTTCCAGCTTTTTTCTTGTGGTTGAATTCTAGTTTCATAGTCTTGTGGTCAGAAAAGATGCATGGGGAACACCCGGGTGACTCAGTCATTAAGCGTCTGCCTTCAGCTCAGGTCACGATCCCAAGATCCTGGGATTGAGCCCTGCATTCGGATCCCTGCTCAGCGGGAAGCCTGTTTCTCCTTCTCCCACTCCCCCTACTTGTGTTCCTTCTCTCACTGTGTCTCTCTCTGTCAAATAATAACTAAAATCTTGAAAGAAAGAAAGAAAGAAAGTAAGTAAGAAAGAAAGAAAAAAAGAAAGAAAGGAAAGAAAAGGTGCATGGTATGATTTGGATCTTCTTGAGTTTGTTGAGGCTTATTCTGTGGGATAATACATGATTTATTCTGAAGAATGACTCATGAGCACTTGAAAAGAATGTGCATTCTGTTTTAGATGGAATGTTGAATATATCTGTTAAATCCATCTGGTCCAGTGTGTCATTCAAAACCATTGTTTATTTATTTATTTTCTGTTTAGATGATCTGTCCATTGACGTAAGTGGTGTGTTTAAGTCCCCTACTATTATTTATGATCAATTAGCTCCTTTGAGTTGATTATTAACTATTTTCTCTATTTGGATGCTCCTATATTGGGTGCATAAATATTTACAATTTTATATCTTCTTTTTGGTTTGTCCCCTTTATTATTATATAGTGTCCTTCTTTGTCTCTTGTTACAGTCTTTGTTTTAAAGCCTTTTTTGTCCAATATAAGTACTACTACTCCAGCTTTCTTTGACCTCCATTTGCATAGATAGATGTTTCTCCATCTCACTTTTTTTTTTTAAAGATTTTATTTATTTGACAGAAAGAAACACAGCTAGAGAGCTTACACAGGCAGGGGGAGTCAGAGAGGGAGAAGCAGGCTTCCGCTGAACACTGAGCCCAATGCGGGGCTCCATCCCGGGTCTCCAAGATCATGACCTGAGCTGAAGAAAGATGCTCAACAACTGAGCCACCCCAGGTACCCAAACATCCCCTCACTTTCAAGCTGCAAGTTTAAAATGAGTCTCTTAATCCTATGTGTCATTCTATGTGTTTTGATTAGAGCCTTTAGTTCATTTACATTCAAAGTAATTACTGATAGCTATGTATTTATTGTTATTTTATTTGTTTTGTGGTTGTTTCTGAAGATTTTCTCTGATCCTTTCTTGTCTTTCTTTCATATTTTGCTGATTTCCTTTAGTGACATATTTGGATTTCTTTTTCTTTATTCTTTGCATATTTATTAGTGGTTTTTGAAATATGGTTACCATTACATTTGTATATAACTTCCTCTGCATATAACAGTCTTATTATATGAGTGGTAGTTTAAGTCTGAACACATTGTTTACTCCTCTTGTCCCCATGTTTCAGGTATGTGTTGTTAAATTTGACATCCTTTTCTTTGGTGAGTTCCTTGACTAATTTTTTTAATAGAAACACTGATTTTTACTGCTTTTGTTTCCTACCTTTACACTGTCACTTTTGGTCTCTCCTTTTCACTCAAAGAGTCCCCTTTACTGTTTTTTGTCATGCTGTTACAATGGTCACCAACCCCTTTAGTTTTTGTTTATCTGGGAAACTCTTTATCTCTCCTTCTATCCTGAGTGATAGTTTTGCTGGATAGAGTATCCATGGCTGCAAATTTTTCCCACTGAGCATTTTGAATATATCATTTCCCTCTCTTCCAGCTTAGAAAGTTTCTTCTGAAAAATCCCCTGTGAGCCTTATAGGTTTTCCCTGGTAAGTTGCTGTGTTCTTTCATCTTGCTGCTTTTACATTTTTTTCTTTATTGCTATATTTTGCCATACAATTTGCCTTGGTGGAAATCTGCTTTTGTTGATTTTGATGCAAGATCTATGTGCCTTCATATCTTCCACTCTTCTCTCAAGTCCAGTGAGTAGCCATATGATCATTGCTTAAAATACTCCATCAGACATGTTACTTAAATCTATTTCACTTAGATATCTTGCCATGGCCTTGTCTTGTTCTTTAATTTGGGGTAAATTTCTCTGTCTTCTCATTTTATCTAAGTCTCTGTTTCTGTTTCTCTGTGTAGGAAAGTCAACTACATCTCCTGTTTTGTTTTGAAGATTTTTTTTTTTTAATGTGTGTGTGTTATGTTAGTCACCATAAAATACATCATTAAGAAGAAAGGTTTTCCCGACCAGGAATTGAACCCAGGCCATGGCAGTGAGAGCACTGACTCCTGTTTTGAAGATGTTATTTCTTTATTTACTTGAGAGCAAGTGCTTGTGGGGAGGGGCAGAAGAGGAGGGAGAAGGAGACAGAATCTCAAGCAGATTCCATGCTGAGCCTGGTATGGGGCTCCATTCCACAACCCTACGATCATGACCTGAGCCAAAACCAAGCGTCAGATATCTAACGACTGAGCCGCCCAGGTACCCCTCCATCTGCTCTTGAAGAGGAGGTCCTGTAGTGCTCTACCATGTAGTGTCCCCTATTCTCCAGGGCCTACCACTTCCAGGAGTATGCTGCGTGTGCTCTGCTGTTTGGTCCTGGTCACCTTATGCTTCAGACCATTTGTCTGCAGAGACTCCCTGCTTATTGTGAACACTGTTTTGTCCCAGGTCTGAATGTGGAGTATTTTAACTAGGTTTGCTCTAGTTTATGAAATGAGAACTGTCACCACTACCACTAGAACTGAGGCTCTGCAGAAGCCCCTGTTGGGTGACATAGTATGAGTAGGGTTTTAGGCTGGTCCTCTGGGGGCAGGGACGTTCCTTGTGCTGGGACTGAGGAAAGTGTGACTGGAAGATGTAGTTCCACTGAAGGACAGGGCATGATGTAACCAAGTTAGGTAGTATTGGCTCCGCACTTACGCTGAGGGGTGGGGGAGGGATACAGCGCTGGTCACTATTCGCAGAGGCGTCTCTCTTTGAATATTGACACTCTGGGACATGCTCTAAGATGAGTGAATAACCTCCCCATTGTGTATCCTAGGTGCTCTTCGGATTGCCATTCCATGCTGTATGTCTACAGGCTGTTTGCTCTGCATTTTCTCCAAGAGCAGCACAATGCCCTCCAGGCTCGGTCCCAGCCAAGTTTGCTGACCTTTAAAACATCAGGCTTTAAGGGGCGCCTGGGTGGCTCAGTCATTACACGTCTACCTTCAGTTCAGATCATGATCCCAGGGTCCTGGGGTCAAGCCCTACATTGGGCTCTCTGCTCAGCGGGAGGCCTGCTTCTCCCTCTCCCACTCCCCCTGCTTGTGTTCCCTCTCTGGCTGTGTCAATCTCTGTCAAAAAAATAAATAAAATCTTAAGAAACAACACCAAAAACACAAAAACAAACAAACAAACAAAAAAACTTCAGGTTTTAAGCCCTGCTGGTTGCAAGAACTCGAAATCTGGGTCTTCTCACTTACCAAGCAAAATGCAATGGGAATTCATTCTCCCTATGCACTCCCTTAGTCTGTCTCTCACCGCTCCCTGATTGTGGCTCCCTCCTTTCCACAGGAGCTATGTTTTTATCTTCTAAATTGTGTTTCCACACTTCCTACCTTCTTTAATATGGCCTCTTCTTTTCCTTTAATTGTGGGGTTTACCCTGCCATTATTTAGGTCAATTTCTGGGATATTTAGGATGCTTGGTAGTTATCTAGTTGTACTCGTGGGACAAAGCAAGTCTAGGGTCCTCCTGCTCCATGTCATCTTCCTGGAATTACATCTATTTTTCCATAAATTTTGATTTGAAGATTTGTCGGTAAAAGTCCTCTTGCCAATGTTAATTATGCTAAGCAGAATATTCATACTGGTCTCTCCTTTTAAATGAAGGTAACACTTCTCAAGCTAGGATATTCACAGGAATTTGAAAATAAGGGAAGCCCGCAGGAAAAACAGCACACTAGTTTTAGGTGGGGGATTATGCAATTTAACTGGTAAAAATTAAGATATTATTTTTTATGGAAATCAGCACAGACATATTATGGGTCCCAAAGCAAAAGTCACCTGACTTCTTAAAATCAAACAACAAACTTAAAAAAAAAAAAAAAAATCTGTGTTTGAGGCAGTTAGCCTCAGAGAATGTCTCCAAGACCTCAATGGGGTGAATTTGTTCTCCTTCAGAATAGGAGTGTTTCCAAGGGAAAAGTCTGAAAACATGATAATATACAGAGCTATAACATGTTGGGATAAATCATTTTTTCAAATTAATATATGTACATTTTAAGAATCTGACAAAATGAGACATGAGGCACACATTGGCTAGTCGCTACTATACTGAAGAGCACAGCTTACAGACCCTGTTGTCAATCACTAGAATGCAAGGAATCTCAAAGAAAATCAAAGATTTAGATTACATTCCATCAGCAAGTTTCCCTTCAAGGCCCCTAATCTTTCAAGTAGATCAATTACAAGGCCTAAAGGCATTGGAAAATATGCTCAACCAGCAAAATAACACATAAGAGCCAGAGTCAAGGAGTGATATATTTATAAAGGCAAAGTCTTTAAGAAGTACTACACTTCTTGAGATGTCTTGTTTTAATCAATAAACTGAGCACTGAGATGATGAGCCTCGTCACTACTTCAGCCTGTAGTATGTGGAATGATTCTTTGCAATACTTTAAATGAATGCTTTTTCGTGGCAACCTCCACAAAATGCTCTAAACCTACAAGGTCATCTTAACACAAAATCTTTTTATTTGAATAATACTGCCCTGACTCAATTTTTTAAAGCCTCCTTACAATATTTTGCCTTTATTTTCATTTTGTGGCTTAAATCAAGAGCAATCATGGCTTTCCCACTCGGCTCATCCTCAGAATGTCTGATAATTTCCTTCCTAGGAGGTAGGTAGGAGATCAAGAGACAGTCCAGTTAGATAACATCTTTCTTAAAGAAAGATTGGATGAATACTATGAATCCATCTACTTTTTGGAAAGAATCATTCACAGATAAATGCCAATTTCCCTCCCTGGTGTCCCCAATCCATATTCCCTCTATTTAGTACCTCTAAAGCATCATCTGATGGACAGTGGGCCAAGCGATGGGGTTACCATATAGAGGTAAACTTGGAATAAACATATAGAACAGGTATAAGAACCAAGTCTGAATAGACACAAAGGGAGAGATCCATATTCTGAAAATACTCAGCAAGAGAATATTTCTCTAACTGTGGATGGGGGAAGGGTGCTCTGACATATTCATACCAACCCACAGGCCTGGCCAGAAGAGTCAGGGCCCCTTTACTTCCTGGTTACTAACATGAAATTATAATAGAAAGCAAACAAGGAATCGTAGGGTGAGCTAGATGCTCCACTACCCCACAATCCACTTGGCACACTACGAATAAATAAACCATCCCTTGGCTGTGAAGTCCTCGTGGAGAAGGCAGCCTGTGCCCGTACACTGAAAGCAGCTCTATGAATATTTTGTCACTGTTCCTTTTTCTGTCTGCCTTCCCTCTTTACCCTCTAGCTTTAGGGATGAGGACCACAGCAAAATACCACTTTCAATAAGCAAAGGTGACCATTGATCCTACTCAGAAAGAGGAAGAGAAAATCAAAGTCTCTGGTTTCTAGCTATTTGCATCAGTTCTCGGTGCCTTCCCCTTTCCCTTTCATCGTTTTCCATTTATTTCTCTATCCTACTCCTTACTGCCACCCTGAGCCTTCTCTGGGCTTATCTCATCCACCTTCTTCACACTTTGGTAGAACCCAATCTCTCTGTAAAATAGCCTCCCGTCATGTGCTAATTACTGCTCTTGTTCCAACTGAAGAACACTAGGAACATTCAGGTGTGGGCCAAGTTCCCTGCCTGGACGGTTACTGCTAGCTGTGAGTTAACAATGCCTGAGAAGCAGCCCAAATGGAAACTCATTTCCCAGCCAGACCTCCCTTCCACGTACATTTCAAGAGTCCACACCACTGCTGCAAAAACACCCGCTTTATTTTTCCTCTGTTTTACCTTGAGTAATGGTGCTACCCAAATTCAATTTATTTCCTGAAAGTGTTGATAGGCAAAGAATTTTTATTTAGGTAAGCCAAGGGATGACTTAATATGGTTTGAAAGCAAGGCTGTAAGTGATCGTTTCTGGCAATAGCTTTTCTCCTTTGAGATCCTCTCAAGGACGTGCACTGCCTGGAGGATTGTTATGTCCAGCCCATCATATCATATCGAGAGCTTGAGGGAGAAATAGTGAGTCACAGATCTAGGTGACAACTTCATGACCATTAACTCTTCGTACCAAGGATCCCTAGCCAGGTAAAACGAAACCAGAAATCCCTCAGCACTGAGAATCTCCATCAACCAAACAATCCTCTCTTTGTTGGCTTTCCATCCCTCTAACCATGAATATTGCTCTTAAGACAATAAACAAAGCACATACAGTAAAAGAGCTAAGGAGAATGGGAGCCAGAGAGATGAAAGTTACAGCAACCATACAAAGTGGCATTGAGATGAGAGAGACACACACATTCTCTATTCAAGTGGTCACAAACCCATTCAGAGAATGCCAAATAGCCTCAAAGGTAACATTCACCACAAATGAGGTCGGGGGGCTGCGGGGGAGGATTGTGCTTGGGAAAGAGCAAAATCAAAGGAAGGAGAGCGAGATGGGTATTGTGTGGAGGTGAGGAAATAAGACCCAGAACCTACATAATAAAGGCTGTTTGATAATTTCTCCATTTGATGTAAATGTCCTCTTATTCCCTTCAGGCTCCTAATTTCCTATTCTTTGAGAGCCTCCTACCCAAATATATACCTTATGATCCTCATGTGAACTGTGCTTGAAATATCTTCTGGTGTTTTTTTTTTTTCCCCTGTAAGTTCCTGTATTTAGTTAGCATTTTAAAAAAATACCGGTGTTTTACCACTGGCTTATAACAATCCGGGTTTCTCCTCTCCATCCTCTGCAGTGAATTTGCTGGGGAGGAAGCCACTGAGGCCCTTTGAGCTCGAAATTGTACTGCCACCTAATGTTCATGCCTGGGAACTGCAACAAAATGAGGGGAAAGGTTTCTTGAAATCTGAGGGGAAAGATGAGGATAAAGGGGCAAAAGTGGGCAGCAGACACAGGGAAGAAACCGACACTGACCAAGTTCACTCAACATGAAAACTTGACCGTCACACGTTTTGTTATCGAAACCATGAACACTCCTGGGAAACATTTTAGTGTCTTTTGAGGACATGAAAATAATTGTGTATTAGACACAGAGCAGCCGGCAGGTACAGAAGATGTGAGACTTCACAGCAGAAATCAGTTTTTGCAATATAGTTGCCTGCTTAATTTTAAAGAATGGGGGAAGGAATAAAGGAATAGAAAAGGCATGCTATTCTGAAACCAAACCAAAGGAGATAGACCTGCAGAGAGCCAATAGGGAGAACCAGTAGGGAGAACCTGTTAGCAAAAGCCCCTGCCAGAGCTTAGTGAGTCGGCAGACGCCGGCCAACAGCTCCTGCTGAGGCACAATCGACCTGGAGTTCTGTGAATGTGGACTTTTTTTCTTTTTTTAAATTTCTTTTTTTTTTTTTTTTTAAGATTTTATTTATTTATTTGACAGAGAGAAACACAGTGAGAGGGGGAACACAAGCAGGGGGAGTGAGAGAGGGAGAAGCAGGCTTCCCGCCGAGCAGGGAGCCCGATGTGGGGCTCGATCCTGGGTCTCCAGGATCATGACCTGAGCCGAAGGCAGTTGCTTAATGAACTGAGCCATCCAGGCACCCCATAATTTCTTATTTTTTTAAGTGTACATTGAAATGAAGCTCTGGGATCTGAAGGCAAATCTTTTAGTGTTAACACAAGAAACTTACATGAAGGGCCATCTCACATATAACAATACTCAGGATAAGCAGTATTTACCTTGCGGGGCCAAGGTAACTGGGCAAAGGTTTACTCACAACTAATTTTTATTTTGATTAAATAAGGACTTCTGAATCCAGATTTAGAAAATGGAAGAAAAGAAGAGGTGGGCTTGGAAGCTTCTTTGGCCCTTCCCCTGAAGATAACTGTCATATATTCCAGAAGTTTTCCTATCAACATCTCCCACCTCACCTACTTCTTAGAAAAGGGAATTCATGTTCAAGACAGTGGCATGGGAAACAGAATCTGAAACGTGTCTTTCTCCTCCCCACACTTCTGTGTCCAAGAACAGGACAGTTTCTAAGTAATATATTACAAACAACCCAAAATAGTAAAGGAACTCTGTGAGAAAATGAAAAAGTAATACAAATATATCACTGCAATATTGAGAAAAAGAAGCGAAAGTGGGCTCCACAGACTCCATCTTTGAGAATAATTAATTCCATGTGTGAATATCAAGTATGGCTATAAACTTAACTCCATTCCAGGAGTTGTCGGAGATACAGAACTTATAACATTTTATCCCACTTTTAAGGAGACTCTAAGGGGTTTATGGAGTGAGACTAACATCAAAGAGGGAATTGGAGAATCTGTAAAGCAATGCTGTTGATGTTCTTATGTGTGCTGATTAACACAAGAGCCAGAAAAGTCAGGCAAAGGGAAAACATGGTCCTTGTCTCCCTAAATTCCAAGCAAAAATTTTCTCCATGTTATAGAGTATTTTTCTTGTGCTGGTCTCCTCAGAGCTGTGGGCTCAGGGGTCCCCAGAGGTTCATGAGAGAAGTTCCACACACTATACCCACCCCTTCATTCCTAAAAGCAATAAAGCAACCCCTTCTCACCCTGACCCCACACCTGCACACTCCAGGCAATTACTAGTTAACCTCCCTCCAACCTGAGATCCATAGGCAAATATTTTTGGAAGAATTTAAAATTTACCACTCATACTTTCAATCAATTTAATCAAATTACTCATCTAAGGCAGATGCGCTGAGAAAGTTAAGAGTTTTGGTGGCAGTTTGAGAAAGCAGCAGAAGGATGAACAGGGTACTTTGGAGGTAAGTGAAACCTTGAAATAGTTCCTGGAACACTAAAAGCCACGTACAGGGAAGAAGCGGGACAAGGGATGAGGAGGGGAAGGGCCGGGCAGGAGGTTCACTAGCCCTGCCCTGCTCTCCCAGCACCTCTTCCCTTGTGTTGCCTGAGCTCTGGTCTTATCTGTGGAGGGAAGGAGGACAGACGACAGAAAGCGGCAGCCAGCACGGAGCTGATCCCTCAGGGAACTTCAGAGGAATGAGAGGGGCTGAGGGCAGCCACAGGTTTCTGTCAGGATAGAGGACTCACGGGCATCACCACTTCATGTCCCAGGTAGGTGTACCAGAATCACATTCAGGAAAAAACTACAGCCTTGGGCACCTGGTGGCTCAATTGGTTAAGCGACTGCCTTCAGCTCAGGTCATGATCCTGAAGTCCCGGGATCAAGCCCCGCATCTGGCTACCTGCTCAGCAGGGAGTCTGCTTCTCCCTCTGACCTTCTTCCCACTCATACACACTCTCTCTCTCACACACACACATAAAATAAAAATCTTAAAAAAAAAAAAAAAGGAAAAACTACAGCCTCTTCTCTTTACTCTGATGGTTAAGATTAAAAACAAATAAGGGCTGAGTCGGTTAAGCATCTGACTCTTGATTTTGGCTCAGGTCATGATCTCAGCGTTGAGAGATGGAGCCCTGAAGGTGACTCTGTGCTTGGTTCAGAGTCTGCTTGAGACTCTCTCTTCCTCTTTCTGCCCTTTCCCCACTCACACACATGTGTGCGCTCTAAAATAAATACATTAATTAAACAAGCAGTGGTTTTTTTGTTTGTTTGCTTTTTGCTTTTTGTTTTTTAAGCTTGGATCCCATTCAAGACACCCTAATCCCCTCCTCTACCAAACTGATGGGATTTCAATGTCAAGCTCTTAGAAAAGATCCAGGGACTGGTTCAGAAAAGAGAGGACCAACTGTGCAAAAATGGACCACATACTGAGCCGGCCACCAGCACACCGCCACTCCCGGGGGACACAAGACAGAGGAATGAGAGGAGATCCCCCCTTACACCCAGGTCTCCATCTCTAGCACAGCCCCTGAAAACAAAAGAAAAATTCCCATTCCTCTATTGGCTTAACAATACCTGCTCTCACTTTGGAGCACAGCGCGAGATGAGTTATCTCCCTAGTATTAGAAGGGCATTTAAGTGCTTTTGTCACACAAGACTGTCACCTTGGATTGGCTTTTCTATGAGGCAGAATGTATGTGCTGTTGGAAGGAGAGAGAAATTGCCTTTGTTTTGTTGACGACTCTGAGAATTTCCTGAGAGGCTCTTCTACTGCTCCCTGCCTGTTAAGAGCTTGTTAAGGGAACTCAAGAAAAGTGCTGTCCTTCTGCACATCTTGCCTCCATATATCCTCATGTTCTGGCTCTGTCTCGTCTCTTTGGGTTGAGAATCCTTAGGAAATCCCGGAATTCTCTTGCATCCATAAACTGTTGATGGTTTACGGTTTCTCACTTGCTGACATTCTTCTCCTCCCTCCAAAGAATATTGGAAACATCCTCAAGTACTCAAACTTATTGATCTAACCCAGAGAATCCAGAGATCTGACATGGGGAACATGCTGGCATCTCAGTGCTCAGGGTTTTAGCTGGGCTTCATCCCCTCCACCCCCCGTCTCCATCTCACCTCTGTGCTTATCATCTGGGCCTCCAATTCTCTCTACTCACCATCATTGCCTTCTACTCTCTCACTTGTCAAACAGCAACCTCTCTCTGAGGGAGGGAATTCAAGGCATATTTATGATTTTAATGCAAATTCCCTGGGTCAAACAGACCTGTATTAAAATTTGAAATACATAAATGGATTCTAGAGCCTAACAAAAACGTCGCACATTTAATGGATCATTTTGTTACGTGTGTGTGTGTGTGTGTGTGATTAGAACTGAGTTTGCTGCAGTATTATAAATAGATCTTTACTTTTGTTTGACAGAGTAACTTCTCTCTAACCTCCCTCATTCATCCATTCATCCAAGAAGCCTGCCTCCCTGAACATCTGGTATACCAGCTATGGCACAAAGATGTGGAGGGAGCAATACAGTTTGTCCATCCATGGAACTCAGGTGCTTTAGAGAAGGATCTGATCAACTTTCCCTTGTTCACCATGTTCCTCAAGCATGAGGAGGTGAGGACACCATATCGATTACAAATGAAGAGGGAGAGACCTTCAAGTCATACTTCCCCATGTTGTAATCACCAACCAAACTTGAATTCATAAGGATGGAAGGACAGAATTCCTTGGCATCATTTTAAATCAAATGGATATTTCCTACCAGAGCTTATTTAACTTAGCAAGATTTTTCTTCCAAGTGGGTCAAACTGAGATCTCATATCTCAAGAATTCTATTCTGGCGCTGCCCCTAACCGAACTTGGAAATGGAACTTCCTTCTGACAAAGAGTTCAGGGGCCCCATATGTATTTCTGTTTGAGGAGCAATTATAAAAAGAAGAAAGCAAAATTTGTTATTAAATATTTTGCACCCGCAAAGGAACAGAGTGTTGTGTGCTTGGCTAAATGAGGTAGGTGACAACGGGAGGGAGGTAAGGTGGGGAGAAAAAGAAGAAAGGAAGATTTATCTCAGATAAACTGGAGCTCTTCCAGCTTCAGTGATTGGGCGGGGAGAACAGGATTTAGACCAGTCAAAGGTGAGGAGGATGGGAATGACCTATCTTAGTGAAACAGGTGCAAGGGACTGCGTCTCCACCAGACAGCACTGATTTCATCTCTAAGACAGATTCCAGCAAAACTTGCCTCCCACTAAGAAGGTTAATTTCTCCCTCTTATCAGATTGTGATGCTCAAAGGATATTTCCACAACCCAGTCACTGCCCAATGGTCTGTCCTCCCAGTGAGAACTTGGAGCTCTGACAATAAGCATAATTATCCTTTTTATTAGAGTCAGGCCATCACAGAATGTTTCCAAAGAAACTCGGTAGGGAACTGGTTGGAAGGCAAGAGGGGAATCTGAAGCTCTTCCTCCACCTCACTCCGAGAGTGACTGAGTTTGTGGAAGGGGGAGGTTTCAGGATTATTTTCTTGATATGGTGGTTCAGAACTTTAGACTATCTAGAAAAGCCATTTTTAAAAGTACGATTAGGTATTTCAAATATATCTAAATAACTTGCTTTTTGTACAAACTTCCTTAAGCACACATCAGATAGAGGGATGCTAAACTTCCTTAAAAAGCCTCTTTCCTTTAAGGCTAATATTTTCATTATTTCTTCAAATACTCATTTTTTTCATATAAAAATAAAAAAAGTGAAATCTGGAGGAAGCAGCAAATTCTATTCCTCTTGTTTCCAGAACACTTTCTACATCTATCCATCATAGCACCTAGCAGAGAGAACTCTAATAATTGATTTGTGGACTATTTCCCCTTTGAATGTAAGCTCTTCAAAGGCAATAATAATTTCTTGTTGAGTTTTACATCTTTAGTGCCCACATACACTAGATATATAGTTCCTACCTAGAAGGTGCTCAATATTTATTTGCTTAGTAAATTAATGACTAACTGAATGACTCAACCTGTTTCTTAGAACCCCAATGAAAATAATCAGACCAGATATATTATAGTTTGATTTTTGATAACAGGATCTCTTAGAGACTACAGATCATATAAATCCATTAGCCCCACTTAGCTGATCAGACTGTTAAGTCACTTGCCTGGACACAGGTGTTTGGAGGGAATGTTTGCCTTCAGGTGGTTCTCTATACTCTTTCCCCTTGTCTTAGTCCCATGGCAAGATATTCTATTTTTAACCTATGTGACTTTTATCTTAGTCCTTCCAGATTTAAGATTTGGAGACCCTAAGAAAAAGTGCATCTCTCTCTGTCAGTTTTAGGGGTTTCACATAAGACAAAATAAGACAAAACAAAAAGAACTAAAAATGATTATTTTTTTCAGAAACTAAATACCTCCCAGTCTCTTTACCTGTTTTCCCTTAACCTGTCTGTCTCAGGTTAAGGTGTCCTTCTCAAAAAATAACTTGTTAAGAATATACTAGAGGGGTGCCTGGGTGACTCAATTGGTTAAGCGACTGCCTTTGGCTCAGGTCATGATCCCAGAGACCAGGATCGAGCCCCACATCGGGCTCCCTGCTCAGCAGGAAGCCTGCTTCTCCCTCTCTCACTCCCCCTGCTTGTGTTCCCTCTCTAGCTATGTTTCTCTCTGTCAAATAAATAAATAAAATCTTTAAAAAAAAAAGAATATATTAGAATTTTCAGTCAATGCTTTTTAAAAAAATTTTTTTTAAATCTGAGGTTGAGAAAATCTGCCTTAGGACTGAGATTCTGTTTGCTAAAATTTCAGTTAATTCCTCCCTTAGAAATCTTCTGCCAAAATGAAATACAGCCTTGTCGCTAATTTTGGTGGTCTAACTACTGAGGAGAGCAAATGTGTTTCCAGAATCATATTAAGTAAACTTTCTTAGACACTGAAAACATTTTTTAACCTAAAGACAAATTCATTATGGTTCTAGCTGTAATAATGTCAGCCACCTCTCACCAATTTATCTAAAAACTGGTTCTTAAAAATTGGTTCTTAAAGATTGTTCTTTATTATGTTCACAGGTTTTGAAGACCATGTAGGCATTGTACATCCTTCTCTGGAATGATGCTCTCTCCCAGAGGACCTGTGTATAATTGGACGATCTATACCTTCTTCATAAAATTATAATGTTTCTAAATGGAGTTACAATATAAAGGTAACCAGTTCCAGTAATAATAGAAATCTAATTCATTCCACCTGTTCATTCCATCTCACTCTCCCTGAAGTAGAAGGGAGGGTGATGAATCTTAGAAATAAAAGTTAAAATGAGGAGACAACTCTGAGGAGACCCCCCGTGGGGCTGGGTCATTTAGAGTTCGGAGGGGAAAGGTCACCTTGAGCAGGTGCAGGCCAGGTGCCGTGGAGGAAGAATGAGGTAACAAAGCATCACAGTTCCTTTCTGTTTCCTGTATTTACTATTTTTAAAGTCAGTCTTCTCAGGATTTTGTCTCTTACCTGCCTTTTTTATAAAAGAATCAATATTTTAACATTTTAGTCTCAATTAATCATTTATTTGCTTGATTCTCGTCGTCAGTGATTTCTGTCTTTATTATTCCTCTTCCCTCTTGTTTCTTTGTTTTCTACTCTGGGATTTATTTGTATGATTCCTTTTTTTCCCTTGATAAGTGAACTTAGAGTCATAAGTCATCCTGTGAGTAAGACTTTAGGGGTTTCTGCAGACTCTGATAGTTATTTCCAGTTCTAAGAATTTAAAATTTCCCTTTTGATCTTTTTATATACTGGGTTACTTAATACTGTGAACATGATGTTAAACTTGGACTTTCTCTATCTCTAAGCTGACTGGGGTTTTAAAGCTGAAAGCAGCAGATGCCAGTTGTACCTAAAATGTTACAATAATTTTTCAGGCCTTTTTTTTTTTTACATACTTATTTCTCATATTCCTGCTGGGAATATCTAACAAAACTGAAACTGCACAAATACTCTGCAACACAAGACCCACACAGCAGGAGATTCATTGCACTTTTTAAAATAATAAAATATTAGAAATCACTATCAAAATGGAGAAATAAGTGACAGAGTATTAGTGATGCAACATTCTATACCAATCAAGGTTAATTAAAAACTACATATATCAATATGAATACATTTTAAGAATATGACAGTTGAATGAAATGGCAAGTCTGAAAAGTGTACCTATTATTCAATACACGTAATGAAAAGCACAAACACAAACAAAAAGTCCACAAAACAATATATATTTGTGTGTTACTCTATGATGTTTATGGACGGAAAGAAAGACTTGATGCACATAATAACTTAAAATGACATAATGTATCAGGGTGCTTGGGCGCATGAGTACCCTTCGTATAATTTTTTAGTTTTTTGTTTTTTTTTTTAAGATTTTATTTATTTGACAGCGAGAAACACAGCCAGAGAGGGAACACAAGCAGGGGGAGTGAGAGAGGGAGAAGCAGGCTTCCCGCCGAGCAGGGAGCCCGATGTGGGGCTCGATCCCGGGTCTCCAGGATCATGACCTGAGCCGAAGGCAGCCGCTTAACCAACTGAGCCACCCAGGCGCCCCTAATTTTTTAGTTTTTATTTAAAGTCCAGTTGGTTACTATACATGTAAAATTAGCTTCAGATGTTCAATGTCGCAGTTTCGACACTTTAACTCCAGGTGCTCATCACAACGGCCCTCCGTAATCCCCGTCACCTGTTTCATGCACCCCTCCACCCACCTCCCTTCTGGGAGCCTAACCCTTCTCTATAGTTAGGAAGTCTGTTTCTTGGTGTTTGCCTCTTTTTAAATTTTTTTAAATTTAAGTTCAATTGAACTAACATATACTGTTTGATTAGTTTCAGAGGTAGAACCTAGTGATTCATCAGTCTTACACAACACCAGCGCTCATTACATCATGTGCCCTCCTTAATGCCTGTCACCCAGTGGCCCCTACCCCACACCCACCTTCCCTCCAGCAACCCTCAGTTTGTTCCCTATAGTTAGAGTCTCTTATGGTTTTTCTCCCTCTCTGTTTTCCTCTTATTTTTCCTTCCCTCTCCCTATGTTCATCTGTTTTGTTTCTTAAATTCCACATATGAGTGAAATCATATGGTGTTTGTTTTCTTCTGACTCATTCTGCTTAGCATAATATCCTCTGGTTCCATCCACTTCATTGTAGATGGCAAGACTTCATTCTTTTTGATGGTCAAACACTAGTCTATTCCCTCCCCTCTACACACACACACACACACACACACACACACACACACACACACCCCATATCTTCTTTATTCATCTGTCAATAGACATCTGGATCTTTCCATATTTTGGCTTTTGTGGACATTGCTGCTATACATATTGGGGTGCATGTGCTCCTCTGAAGCACTATATTTGTATCATTTGAATAAATACCAAGTAGGGCAATTGCTGTGTCATAGGGTAGCTCTACTTTTTACCTTTTTCAGGGAACTCTATACTGCTTGTCTCTTTTTTCCCCTTTGCTCATATGTGGAATTTAAGAAACAAAACAAATGACCTTTCAAATAATTTTTGTACCTATTTACATTGGGGCAAATTTAATACATATTTAATGATTTTTTAAAGAAAAGTCTCTTTTTAAAAATTTCAATGTCTTTATAAAGATTCCCCAGGCACTTTACAAATGCAAAAAGAAATAGAAGCCAAAGTAAAACTTTCTTGGGCCACAGGGCAGTGGGCACTGTGCCTTTGCACCAGCCCTTCAGGAAGACAGCGTTGTATGGTCAGAAAAAGCTTGAAGTCATAAGTCAAGCCAACCTGATTCAAATCACAGTTCCCACTCTTGCTGTCTTGCATGATCCAAGATGAAAATCTTAAACTCAGTAAGCCTCAGTTTACTCATCTGTAATGCAATGGCAAGATTTAAAAGCCACTGAAATAATTAAAGACTATTCAGCTCTGGCACAAAGCAAGTAGGAGACATTCTATCAATACTAGCTATAACTAACATGGTATGTAATATCTATATATTACATAACTGAATTATTTCATCACTGCAATTATACCTCCTTGCATCAGAGATGATCTCTGAAGGAAATAAAGGGGTGTTCTTTCTAAGGAATCAATAGATACAATAATAATAAAAAAATTAAAGAAATGATGGGCAAATTTGAGTAGAGTACTGTACTTACTTATTTTTAGTGATTTAAAACAACTGTTTTATTATGCTTCTGTATTCCGTGAGTCAGGGACTCAGACAGAACCTGAGGAATGACTTGTTTCTATTTCACAATGTGCAAGATTGAGTTAGACACACTGAAAGGCTAGGGTTTGAGTGTTACTTTGTTTTCCAGGTGATTTGGCAGGAAAAAATTTTAAAAAGTTAATTGCTCTAGTGCATGTAAGAGTTAAGGTGGCAGGGGCGCCTGAGTGGCTCAGTTGGTTAGGCGACTGCTTTCAGCTCAGGTCATGATCCTGGAGACCCGGGATCGAGCCCCACATCGGGCTTCCTGCTCGGCGGGAGGCCTGCCTCTCCCCCTCTCAGTCCCTCTGCTTGTGTTCCCTCTCTAGCTGTGTTTCTCTCTGTCAAATAAATAAATAAAATCTTTAAAAAAAAAAAAAAAAAAAAAAAAAAGAGTTAAGGTGGCATAAATGAACAAGATAACTGACAGCTGCCAAATAAAGATCAATAAAATATTAAGAGAAATCTCTGAAAGGATAATATAAAACCCAAACAAAGAGTAAGAGTTGATTTTTATAGAGAGTTTTAAGAACCTGGCTATTTCATAAAGTAGTATGTTTATTTGTGATTTGGGAAGAATATTTACTACCCTGGAAACAGTCACTCTGCATATCATGATATATACGTTAATACACTCCATATAGAAAAACCAAGGAACAGGAAACCAGAGTGAGAGCACATTCTTTTTTTTTTTGGAAATAGCTTGTCTATAAGAACAACCACAGTACTCATCTGGTTTGGCTAGGCATAATTTCTCTGTCTCTGTCTAAACTCTAATTATCAAATAAATCTGCACATAGCTAGATGGCCACATTTTTAGCCATCAATGGGTGGCTGACTCATTGTGGTTCACAAGCATTAATTCCATATAAAAAAGAAATGGAAAAACACCCTGAGTTGTAAGCAATCAAAATGTGATCAATATCCGACTTGGTTTGTTTAAAAAGAAAAATCCACAGTAATTCACTTTTTCCTTTTCACTCTTCACGAACAAAATAAGTGGTGTACAGAGAAGCAATTAAAACGAATTTGCCTTTTGCCCCTGGGATATCTGAGTAGAACTTTCCCACCAATGAAGAATTTAGCTCCAAATTTCTCATTTTCCCCCCACTTCGTCATGCCAAAATTGCTATGGTCTTCCTTTAGAGACAATGCCTCTTTGGTTAACCCTAGGCTTCTAAGACTCTCAATCTTTTTATTTTATAAAAATTGTAAGACTGCATAGTAACAAGGTCATTGTCCCTATTCAATTAGGACCTTGGATAGGATTGGAAAACCTCTGAGATGGGGTCAAAGAATGTATCCATGACCACTGACAGCACCTAGAATATGCTCTTGCAAGGAGCTATGACAGGGAGGAATGAGTCCCCAGGCATATGTGCCAACATGGTTGTAAAACTCCAACATTCGCCCTTTCTGACCATGGTCCGAACCCAGAAGAAAACACCCTTCATCCTACTCCGATCTAGAAACAAATGTTGCATCATTTACCCAGAGACCCTGGGTCACATGAGCAGCTCCACTTTAGCCAACAAAACCACCTGACTACACTACAGGACTGTAGACACGTGAAACAGAATTGTAACAGCGAGCAGAAAGGCTCCCACAAATGAAAAAAATCTGTGTCCCTTCCAAACTCCTCATGATCTCTCTCGTGCATGTCTTCATGATGTGGCAGACACAGGGACATCTAGTAAACCCTGGATTCCAGTAAAGCAAACACTGGTAAGGCTCAAAGTATTTATAGATATCCAAAATGGAAAGTGAAGCTCCATCAGGAACTCCGGGCTAGGAAAATAGAGCCGAGGGAATAAGATGGGGACACACAGGAGACCACGGGAGAAGCACTGAAGACATACCCCCTCCCCACCCCACCCCCACCGTGAGGTACCCGGCATTCCTCTCCTGGAGATCACAGGGGCCAGAGGTGTGCAGGGGAAGGACAGAGAGATTGCTCTTACTGTAAGACACGGGAGTGGCTGAGATCTCTCAAATCTGAGTCGTCATACTGCAGAGTTCCTGGTCCCAGCCCACCGTCGCTCAGCATGCGCTGCCGTAGGGTGGGGTTCCACCAGTCGGACAGTCTGGGAGAAAGCAGGGCACCAGGCGTTTAGGCATTCAAAGCCAGCATGGGACTTACTCTGCTCTGTCTCAAGATGAATCTCGTCTATATGTGAGATGGGCAACTAATCTTTATTGGGTATTTGCTAGTTCCTCACATTTATAATTTCATTTTCTCCAGTACCATGAACTATTTGTGTGCTTCTGCCTCAAGAGATGAGAAAACTGCCTTCCAAATTGAGTACTTTTAGGGACACTTGGGTGGCTTAGCCCATTAAGCCTCTGCCTTTGACTCAGGCCATGATCTCAGGGTCCTGGGATCGAGCCCCACATTGGGCTCCCTGCTCAGCTGGCGGTTGGCTTCTCTGTCTTACTCTCCCTCTGTGTGCATAATCTCTCTCTCTCAAATAAAATCTTCTTTAAAAAAGATTAAGTAATTTTAAATGTGGTACAGATAAGAAGTATTTGGAACTTGATGGAGAAATGGAAATGAGGAAATAACAAAACCCACCCTTTTTCTCGGCTTTCCTGTCCTTGTTCATTTCCAGAGGGGGCAACTGACCAGAAATAAGAAAGGGACTGATTTTCAAGCTACTTTGGGCTACTTCATCTTTGGAGCTAGGGCTAATAGAGGATTAACTCAGGACAAAGCCATTCTTTTCGGCCATTAGTTGATACAGAGAGAGGGCAAAGAGCAGGATGAGTGTGGCAGAATGGGTTTACTCTTGGTTTACTCTTTACCAGATCAAAGACAGCAGCCAAGATCAGGTTTGGCAAGGGCACAGTGAGACTCTAATGCCCACTGCTCCTTCAGGTGGAGCCAGCATCTCACTAGCTTACCCCACAGAAGACAGGCTGGATTTGTAGACACAGACTGTAAAGATGGGCTTTTCCATCACCTTCGGGGACACCCAGGGATACATATCTGATATCACTAGCTCTGGGTTCCTCAATGCAGCTATACGCCTGCCCCATCCTGCCACTTCTGTCTTCTCTTGACTTGACACATATCATTGATACCAGCTGGCCCTGACAGAGTGACCAATATTCAGAGATGGCAGCAATGGCCAAATTAATTAGTGCTGAGGAGTAGAATGGAACCACTACACACTAATGGAACACAGCAAGAAAACCTCTATTTTAAGATAGTTCAGTGTCATTAGAAATGTCAAGTGCAAAACCACGTCAGACACGGATGTCCCTTCGTGCTCAGCCTCACCACCACGTCGCCAGAGAAGGGCGCACTTACCCCGAGGCTTGCTCCACCACCAGGTCAGGCATCCCTGGAGGTGTCCCCGCCTGCTGTGACAACACCATATCTGGGTCCAGAATAAAAATCTCGTCCTGGGAAATCTCCATCACAAAGTGCAAATGTTCCTAAGGAAGAAAGAGAAGTCTGTCACTAACAGGATACTCAACTCTATCATCTGATAAATGACGACACAAAGCATCCTTGGTCTTGAGGGATACTGAGAGTCCATGACATATTGAAAGACCCTACAGTGTATTGTCAGAGGCCCAGCCAGGGGACATCCATCCCTGAAGCGACACGGTAGCAAGAGGCTGGGGCGGGGAAGAGGTGAATCCCTCTTGGTTTGGGATTCCTACGTGACCAGGATCTTGTTAGGTATAACCAGAGATGAGCTTACTTCTTCTTCCCAAACACTGTCAAAGAGGCAGCACCCCACCTGTGGCTCGATAAGCTGGACTTGGGTATTCCCAGGATCCGGCCAGAGCTATGCGGCCATGATTGACAAGTGGCTTATCACTGGATTCCATACTGTATTACTATTTCTTCTTCTCCCTCTTCTTCTTTTTTGCAGGAGAATTTGGATAGTGGGAACACTTATTATCATTGGGCAGAAGCATTTTTTTTCTCATTATGGAACCCCCGAAGTGATGAGTTGCAACTGAGTAGCATAAATATACACCTGAGCTGTCAAACTTGCTAACCAAACTGAAGGTAAAAGGCTATAAAATGGAGCTAGGAAGTAGGAAAAATGGCAGTGTGCCAGAAAATTCAGACTGCGGGCTGCTGATAACATCTCTAAGCCTATTATTTTCTGGCCTCATTTTCAAGGTCACATCTCAAGTCTACAAGTGACAAAATGAAGACAAACAAAAAACCTCATAACTTAGGCTATGAGTACCATTCCTGAATTGGTAAATGTTTTAAGGTTTACACTAGAAACATGTATAAGATTAGCTACCAATAAAGTCTATTGATTTGGGAATTTTTCACTTTTACAAAGAGGCTCAAGAAAACTTACCTGAGATCTGTCTATTCGGTAAAAGCGATCAGCAGAAGTTGCTAGGAAAAAAAACGTATATGGCGTTCAGAGTCCTGTGATCTGGCACCCAATTTACACCTTTCTCTCCTATTATGCTATTCAAAATCTTTACATTCCAGTCATGTGGGTCTGCTGGCCAGTTTCTAAATTTAGAAAAACTCAGAACGTCCACGTCTGCTGTAGCTATGCCCCAGCTTAGAAAGCCCTTCCCCATTACATATCCTCAGCCAAATCTCACTTGTCTCTTAAGGACCAACTTTTTTTTTTTTTTTTTTAAGATTTTATTTATTTATTTGACAGAGAGAGAGATGACAAGTAGGCAGAGAGGCAGGCAGAGAGAGAGGAGGAAGCAGGCTCCCTGATGAGCAGAAAGCCGGATGCAGCCTCTCAATCCCAGGACCCTGAGATCATGACCTGAGCCGAAGGCAGAGGCTTAACCCACTGAGCCACCCAGGCGCCCTCTTAAGGATCAACTTTTAAGTTGGCCACGTCCTCTGAGAAACATTCTTCCATCCCATCCTCCCTACTCCAGGCAGAATTCATTGCTTTTATCTTTATGCATATTCACATTTTGTTTATATTTCGAATAGACACTATCTTCATAAATCAGTAGGAGACAGAGATAACTGCCTCTTTAAAGGTCTGTGTTTCTTTTACTCTTTTATGACTCCAGACATTAGCACAGGAACTTAAACAGAGTTGAGACTCAGGATGTATTTATTAAATAAATATAGTTGGGCATGATGGAGGGGGGTAGCCTGTAGGTAGCCAGACTTTCCAAGGAAGTGATTTTCATTTAAAAAAAAAAAAAAAGCTTGACGATGCAGGGACAGGGACCACATTTGGTATTGATGAAGGATTCATTTCACTTCAAGACTGAATCCCTAAGCCCTGTGTAAAGAAAGCCAAAACTGTAAAAATAATTATTTAAGTATTCCTAGAAAGGACTGGGCTGCATCTGCGGTTTGGGGAAGAAAAGTGCAAACTTTGGGTTTGTGGACACTATTCTGATGATTCTTAATACTCAAAAGAATTATGTTCCTCCTACTTAAATCTATCTAACAGAGCCCAAATATTATAAGTAGATTTTCTACAAAGTACATAGTCCTAAAGGGAATAGCTCAAAATGCAAATAATCATTCAAAAATCATAAATATTTAATGAGTAGCTTCTCTTCAAAGGAAATGAGCCGAGAGACAAGACAATCACAGTCCCTCACCACTAAAAGGAACAAGGGAATAAAATCTATCTGAGAAGCACTTATTCTACTTTGGTTCTTTTTAACCAGAAGTGTGATCATCTTTTAAAGGTTTTTGTATCTCAACTAATATCACACTTGTATTTTATCGAAGAACGTATATAGAACAGACTATATAGAGAACAATTCATATAAATTTCTAAAATTTTCTTAAATGTCAGTTGTTTCCCTATGAATTCACATGATTGTGCTTCTCATCACCAGGGAATAAAGGAGCCGGAGGAAAGTATTATAAATTATCTTCAGAGGTAGGTGAGGAGCTATTAATGAAACTCTAGGTCATGATTCATGTGGGTTAGATCTGATGTAAGTACAAGTGTTCATCTTCATGGTACTGTTCCCTCACTCACACACCCTGTCGTACTCTTGTCCACATGTATGTCCTCGCAGATGGCCCAGATCAACCAAAGAAATGTTTACAGTGAAAACTACTTGTCCACAAGACAAGAGAGATACCAGTTCGTCAATACACGGGGCAGTAGATAAGGAGATGTACTGTGATATGGTAGAAAAACTGGATTAGGCAGCATCTAGGGAGTGAGGGGTGCTTGCAGTGGAAAATGAACCCATGAACCCATCAGAAAATAACTGAAATATTATACATTCAATAGGCCAAGCTCAGCAGAACACATCGGAATATTTTCTACGTTGTTGTAAAAATGTATAATCATACTGAAATGAAAATTTCTACATTGTGGTAAAAATGTATAATCATACTGAAATGATGGCTAATGGAAATATATAAAAGTTTCCCAATAAGCATACAGCAGACAATGAGAACCCGTCCCCTGTGCCTACCCATCTACTGGCCGCAATTTAAGATAAGCTTTTAATACGTTTCAGGAAAACGGTGGCGGGGCACAAAAAGGGAAATGTCAGCTTGGGCAATTTGATGCTGAGAAGTTCAGACCAAGGGAACCAATTTTCTCTGAGAAAATGGCTTCAGGAAAGTGTGTTGTGAGCCTGCATAGTTGGTGATGCAAATACCAGTCACATGGAGCTACAGAAAGGTTTTCTAAATAATCTCTTGGAAAACCAGGGTCCACTCTATTCCATCTATCAGTCCTGCTGCTTCCACAATCCCCAACGCTCCATGCAATAGAGAAACACTTACCATCTAGAAAGCACCACCGTGGCGAGAGTCTCTGAGCTGAGAGCGCCCTAGGGAAGGAGGTTTCATGGTCCTGGGAAGAGACACATACATCCTCTTGACACATACATCCATTTGAATGACCTGAGGGATTTAACCTCAGTGTACTCTATTGACTACTTCTAAGTGCGAGCATCCTTTCCTAAACTGAGCACCGGTGAGAGGCCAAATCACATTTTTACTAGAAAGAGAGGCTGTGCCTCAAATTACCTCACACAGAACCTTCTAAACCAGCTCCCACATAAAATTTCCAGGAAGTTTTCATCTCTTCTATTAAATATTCATAAATGATATAATTGGGGTTTCACCTTGTTTGGGAATTTCTTTACTTTTGTGAAGCTGAGTAACTAGGGGCAGCTGGCTGTCATTTACACTTTGGTTCCCCATGTAGGTATAAGGAAGGAACTAGCACAAAATGGGAAGGAGTTGAGCCTCATCTACTGGTCAGAACGGACTTGTAGCATCTCAGAAACACAGGAGGCCATCCATCTAGGGTCAAGCCCCCTTCACTAGAGTAGCATCTGTTATACAAGACAATTTGTCTGCATGAAAGTAAAGAAAATCAGTGTCACATGTTGAGGCCACCATGACCTCCGCCTTACCCACTGAACCCTACTGCAGAGCAGCGGACGAGGAAGAATGTTCTGCCAGGCTGGCTGATGACAAAATCGTCTATCCAGCATGGGCTTAGCCAGCGATGTACTCATCCACCTTATCATTCTCTAGCTTTCTAGCTTCTAAGATGCCCGATCCTCCCTCCCTGTCATGTGTGATCTCGAGGCCATCTGCTGGCCTCCATCTTCTCTCCTTTAGCCTTGGATAAAAAGAGTTCTTTCCTGTTCAAAGCTAACCGCTTCATCTAGTATTCAGATTACCCTCTTCTTTCCTTTCAAACTTTATTTCTGCATTCTTATTGAAATCTTCTCTCCTACCCAGAAATTCATTAATTTTTCTGCTTTCAATGGCTCCCCTATTCTGAAACAAATTCCCCTCAATTCATCCTGTTACATCTTCTGAAAAGTAATTTCTCCTTCCTTGCCCTGCCAGACTCCTGAAGCATGCCTTTGGTATCTCTTGCCTCTAACTACCCCTTAACCATTTTGGCCAGACCTCTACAAGGCTGACTTCAGATACATCATTCTTCAAAAGCTTTCCTTTGGAAGGACTAGCATCCTTTTTTATTGACTACTACGACCAGTTCCCAAGCTTTCCAGAAGTCCCTGAAGCTTTAATTTCTTATGACGAATTAAGGCCACATCACAGAAGAACAGACTAGGGAACTGGCAGATTGAAAGCGGAAGGGCTTATCTCTTTATAATTCTAAACTTTCAAAAACTAAATATCTCCCCTAAGAGAAATTCTGTCAATGACAATTAAAAAAGGAAAGAAAGAAAGAAAGAAAGAAAGAAAGAAAGAAAGAAAGAAAGAAAGAAAGAAAAAAGCGCATTCTAGTTTATAACACACGACTTGGAATGTTCTAGCTCTGGCTTATAATGAAATGGAAATTGTTGACAGAAAGAGGAAAAATGAGGATGGAGGCTAGGTCTCTGCAGGGAAGGCAGTGGGAGTTTGGCCCATATTAGGGATTTGAGCTGTTCCAGTATAGGGGCCATCCTTAGTGTGTAGCTGGGTGTGGATGATCCATGTGTACGGGAGCGGGACAGGGGAAGGAAACAGGAATAACACAGGACCAACAATAAGAGAACTAATCAGAGGTTGCATGGACTTCTTTGGGGTTTTGATCCACACTCCCCGATGCCTGACTTGCTCCTCGGGCAAAGCCTAGGTTTAGATCAGTGATTCTCAAAGTGTGAACCATGGAACAGCAGCATCAGCTGGGAACTCTGTTAGAAATACAAACTCCCAGGCACCACCCAAGTTTATAGAGACCCTGAGAGTGGAACCCAGTAATCTTTCAGTGAAAGTGATGTGTGATAGAGGTTTAAAAGCATAGACCTAACAAAAGGGCTCCATTTTATTGTTAGAAACCTTGAATATATGGAATTTTTAATATGAATGGATCCTTCAAATTAAATAATTGATAGAGAAAAAACTGGTCTCAGGTCTGGCACCAAAATTCTATATTTATATATATAAAGTTGATATAGCTATGGATAGATAAATATATATCTCTAGGATTTAGGTGTAGCTGTGGACACAGAGATATTTCTCTTTTCTTTTCTTTTTTTTTTTTTAAAGATTTTATTTATTGATTTGACAGAGAGAAACACAGCGAGAGAGGGAACACAAGCAGAGGGACTGAGAGAGGGAGAAGCAGGCTTCTTGCCAGGCAGGAAGCCTGATGTGGGGCTCGATCCCTGGTCTCCAGGATCATGACCTGAGCCGAAGGCAGTCGCTTAACCAACTGAGCCATCCAGGCACCCCGATATTTCTCTTTTCTAAACCAGCTTTGCTACTCTGCTAGTTGCACTAAATGAAATCCTGACATGTGCTCAGTACCTATTTGTATAAAAATCACATCTAACATTTTGAGAAGTACATTTTGACATGTGAAAAGCTGTTTTAAAGAAACTTAAGGTTCTTACTGTATTTTTATAAAACATGTAAAGTCACCAACATGTCAGTTTAGTGTCAAATGTAGTAAGTCAAGAAATTTAAATGATTTGAAATAATTTGTGTCAACTATGAAAGCTACTAAATACAAATATTAAACAGAAACGTGGCTGTCTTCTCTAGAAATAAAGATGGCATAGACACCAAGGACAGTTTCTGAAATTTGATGTCAAATGTGCTACAGAGAGCCCCCTCCACAAAAATCAAATTTCTGTAGGTAAAAATCTACTGTGAAAGCACACAGAAATGCTTAATTTATCATTTTTAAACACCTAAAGAAAGTAATGTTATTGATGGATTACTCAAAGTAGAGAATATTGGGTATTATTTAGTCTCATTTAATAAAATGCAGATTGAAAAATATAATAGTTTACCACAGGCTGGAAAAATATTAGACTAACTGTATATATTTTAATGTATGTCTGTGTGTCAGGACAGTTTTATGCATGTGCCTAACTATTTTCTGTATTTCCTATTCATTTATTTTCTCTATACCTTAACTCACAGGCATTTGCTACAACTCAACTTCCTTAAAGAGGTTTTATTTAAAGAGAATGTTACCAGTTTGCTCTGTGAAGACACACTGGCTGCCAAAGAATAGAGATCTTTCAAAACACCACAAATAGGTTCAAGTGGATCCTCAAGTAAGTTCAACAAGACTTAGATCCCTGAAATTTTATGCTATATTCATATGTGTCTATGTGGAGGTGTGTGTCTCACTGCTTTCTATAGTTTATCAAAGTGATCTGGAATGCCAAGAAGCTCAGGAGAAAAAATTCATTGAAAAACAATTGGACACTTTCTTGGTCACCTTCAGATTAACCTGGTGTCTTAGGAGATGGTTATGAATGCATGGGCAAAGCCCTAACTTCTCTGACGTAGCTCCCCTGAACTAGGTTTGTACCCTCTCCCGCCTCTTACGGAGCTCCTTCAGCCTTGTTCAGAAAAAAATTATCAACTCTTAAAAAGAGAATTATTAACATAATGAAGTCCTATGTTAAAAGGCATTTGAAGGGTGCCTGGGTGGCTCAGTTGGTTAAGCGACTGCCTTCGGCTCAGGTCATGATCCTGGAGACCCGGGATCGAGCCCCACATCAGGCCGCCTGCTTGGCGGGAAGCCTGCTTCTCCCTCTCACTCCCCCTGCTTGTGTTCCCTCTCTCTCAAAAAAATAAATTTTTTTTAAAAAGGCATTTGAATCCCAAAGTAAAAATGCAGTTATTACCTACCCCAATCTAGGAAAGATTTATAATGCAATGCAATTAAACTACTTATTTCAAAATTTTCAAAACCTCAATGACATAACCATCTCATACCAGTCAGAATGGCTAAAATTAACAAGTCGGGAAATGACAAGTTTTGGCAAGGATGCAAAGAAAGGGGAATCCTCCTACACTGTCGGCGGGAATGCAAGCTGGTGCAGCCACTCTGGAAAACAGTGTGGAGGTGTCTCAAA
This sequence comes from Spilogale gracilis, assembly GCA_004023965.1. Taxonomy (NCBI): domain Eukaryota; kingdom Metazoa; phylum Chordata; class Mammalia; order Carnivora; family Mephitidae; genus Spilogale; species Spilogale gracilis. The sequence goes on from PITA01003297.1 coordinate 92,992, forward strand.
AACTTGAAAATAGAGCTACCCAATGACCCAGCAAGCACACTACTGGGTATTTACCCCAAAGATACAAATGTAGTGATCCGAAGGGGCACATGCACCTGAATGTTTATAAGAGCAATGTCCATAATAGCCAAACTACAGAAAGAGCCTAGACATAGTCTATCAACAGATGAATGGATAAAGATGATGTGCTATATATAGAGAATGGAATATTATGCAGCCATCAGAAACCAGATTCTTGCCATTTGCAATGCCATAGATGGTACTAGATGGTATTATGCTAAGTGAAATACGTCAATCAGAGAAAGACAATTATCATATGATCTCACTGATATGAGGAATTTTAGAAAAAAGACAGTTTAATGGGGGACGGGAGGGAAAAATGAAAGAAGATGAAACCAGAGAGGGAGACAAAGCATAAGAGACTCTTAATCTCAGGAAACAAACTGAGGGCTGCTGCGGGTGGTTTGGGGGAGGGTGGGATGGGGTGGCTGGGTGATGGACATTGGGGAAGGTATGTGCTATGGTGAGTAGTGTGAATTGAATAAGATTGATGAATCACAGACCTGTACCCCTGAAATAACACATTCTATGTTAATAAGAAAATAAAAAGAATGCCCTGTGTAAATCATGTGAGTTAGAATGCTTAATTTTACCTAAGGCATCCCGCTGGTGGATGTCGTAGGATTTTTAAAGAAGAGTGAAATAGATGTAAAGGCATATATGAACTGGGCAATTCAATAAATCTGTCAGTTTTCTCCAAAAAATATTACATATTAAAAAGATACATAAAAGCAATCAAATCTCAACAAAACTTCCCCCTTGGATTTAGTCTAGCTACATATATATATGCAGATGAAAGGCTCTCACTTGCATCAGGACCTAAAAGTTGAAATTACCTAAAACCAGTGTTAAAATGATGTTTCAATGCAGCAGATGGACAAAATGTAAAACATATCTGCAAAATATACCAATAATCTATAAAATAAGACAAAGAGAAATCCAGCTAGTCTGTACATCTGGGTGCTAGGACGACATCTAAAAGATCCAAGGGAGAACAGGAGGTAAAGAGCAGGCAAGGGATGGGAAATCTGGTAGTGGCTGAGGTTGCTATATTTTGATTGAGTTGAAAAACTGAGCCTAAAACTACTTTTAATGAGAAAGTCTGCTTTGGCAAACTGATTTTGCATGTGTGTTCCAATACAAGTTTATTTGTGGACACTGAAATTTACTTTCATATAATTTATATGAATTGTAAAATATTCTTTTGGATTTCTTCAAGAATTTGAGCATCTGAAAACCATTCTTAGTTCACAGGCTGTGCAAAAGATAAACAGGCAGCAGACTAGATTTGGCACTTGAGGTATGATTTTTTGGACGTGTGGTTTCAATCATTATAAGACTACTTGTTCTGTGATTATATTACATTCAGATTTCATAGAAATTGTGTTCCCCAAAAGGTCCATTTTAAAAAATCTGATCTTGTGAGCTGATTCCCAAGATCTATAAAGAACTACTCAAATTCAACAACCAAAAAAAGATGAACACATCAAAAAATGGGCAGAGACATGAAGAGGCACTTCTCCATAGAAGATATAAAAATGGCTAACAGACACATGAAAAAATGTTCAACATCACTAGCTATCAGGGAAATTCAAATCAAAACCACACTGAAATACCACCTTACATCAGTCAGAATGGCCAAAATTAACAAGACAGGAAACAGCAAGTGTTGGAGAGGCTGCGGAGATAGGGGAACTCTCTTACACTGTTGGTGGGAATGCAAGTTGGTGCAGCCGCTTTGGAAAACAGTGTGGAGATTCCTTAAAAAATTAAAAATAGTGCTACCTTATGAACCTGCAATTGCACTACTGGGTATTTACCCCAAAGATACAGATGTAGTGAAAAGAAAGGCTATATGTACCCCAATGTTCATCGCAGCAATGGCCACAATCGCCAAACTGTGGAAAGAGCCAAGGTGCCCTTCAACAGATGAATGGATAAAGAAGATGTGGTACATATATACAATGGAATACTACGCCTCCATCAGAAAGGATGAATATCCAACTTTTGTAGCAACATGGACTGGATTGGAAGAGATTATGCTGAGTGAAAGAAGCCAAGTAGAGAAAGTCAAGTATCACATGGTTTCACTTACTTGCGGTGCATAAGGGGTAATATAGAAGACAGTAAAAGGAAAGGAAATGGGAAGTAGGGTCATTCGGGGAGAGAAACAAAACGCGAGAGACTTTGAACTCAGAAACAAACTGAGGGTCTTGGAGGGAAGGGGGTCAGGGGATGAGAGAGCCTAGTGGTGGGTACTGAGGGCACATTGCATGGAGCACTGGGTATGGGGCATAAACAATGAATCTTGGAACACTGAAAAAATAAAATAAATTTAAAGTAAAAAAAATCTGATCTTGTGAATTGTCATGTCATTGCTGTCCCATTAATGGCTGCACTGTTTAAACATTTTTTTTCAAAGATTTTATTTATTTATTTTATAGAGAGAAACAGTGGGAGAGGGAACACAAGCAGGGGCAGTGAGAGAGGGAGAAGCAGGCTTCCCACCGAGCAGGGAGCCTGATGTGGGACTCAATTCCGGGTCTCCGGGATCATGACCTGGACCGAAGGCAGTTGCTTAACCAACTGAGCCACCCATGTGCCACTGTTTGAACATTTTTTAAGTGGAAGTCAGGAAGTAGATATTCCTCAGCTAAGAAAATCCCTTCTGTTGAATCTGGTCCATATAGGAGTAGGACTTTTTCACTGGTAACCCTTTCATATGAAACCCAAAAGACAGAAGTAAAGAGTCACACTATAAATTCTTAACATCTCAAAGTCAAGTCAAATGGCGAAGTGGTGGGTTGGAAAACTATTTTTGTAGGATGTAGGATGACATCATCAGACCAAGAAATGAGATGACAAGAGTGTCTCTGTGCTGGAGGTGTTTAGCAAAGGCAGCTCTATGGATGAGAAAGAATAATTGTGCAAGCGATGGTCCATGATCCAGCCTCAAGAAGCAAGTCCAGAGGTCATGGAATTCTGGTGCCCAAGAGCACCAGCTTGTGCCCAAGACAGTCCTAGGGCTTCACCACCTGCTAACTGAGATTTTTAGGCAAATTTCTTATCTATTCCGTACGATTCCGATTATTTCGTACTATTCCGTACTATTTCTTATCTATTCCGATACCTCATTTGTAAAATGGTGACCATGGCATCTACTATATAGGGTTCTTTTGGGAAATAAATGGAAGGACATTTGGGCTGCTTAACCACATGGGCCGGCACACATAGATATGCTGATATTGTTATGCTACACTGGTAATGCTGGGGCAGCAGGGGCTTTTTTTTTTTTTTTTTTTTTTTTTTTACCTAAAACAATTCTAACCTTTAATCGCCTTTGGGGTTCATGGAACAGAGGCCACACTTCCGACTGGATCATTCAGATGAAGCTACACTAGCACAAAACTATTTTATCTGTAAACAATCCATTCAGAATCTGGATTTCAGAGAAAACAACTGGGACAGATTTGTATGCACAGAGACAAAAAAGAAATACATCAAATCGAGGCTGAACTCAGGCCATTGTTGGTTTGATGCTTGCCCCCAACACCTCTTTTCACGGTATCAGATGCTAGAGAGTTGCCTGATTCAGTACAGCATATTGTCTTCAAGGCTGAGCGTCTTCTGTCACCAAAAGGAATAGTTTTTAGAACACTGCACTTTACTGTTCTCTCCCCATTCAATAATATTCCCCATTCAATAGTAACTGTGCTTGCTCTTTACTTAGTTTCACCAACATTGTTATCTTTTCTCTTGTTGATTTGGATGGTCAGGTGTCACACTACTCTTACATTGCTCTTACTTCTTTGACACAATTATTTTCAGTCTTTTCAGCTAGTATTGATTGAAGCTAATGAAGTGCAAGCCATGTGATGGGAGGGTTATAAAGAAGAACGAAGCATGAGCTGTGTCTTCAGAGGGTGCTTACTGCACTAAGAATCACTGGGGTGCCCTCCAGTTACCTTCTAACCCCAACCTTTGGGGTTGTTATACATCTGATTTACCAGATTTCAACATATTTTTTTTCAAGAGATGGCTATTTTAATTATGACTTTATTTCCTAGCTATTGTTAAAAGCCATTGATTTTAGGAGAAAGATCTTGAGTTGGCTGCCCACAGAACTGGAGCCTGGTAATAAGAACAGCAGAACATACTAACAGCTGGGAAAGCACATGGAAAGGTCAGCTCACATTTAAGAAGACTATTTCCTTCCAAATATGAAATCTTTGGTCTGGGCCAGCAGGTTTCAGGCATCCTGACACTGATGGAGAGCTAAGACCTGTTGAGAGGCCCAATCCTGAATCATACAATCCACTTACACAAAGGCCAGGGGCCATGATATCAAGCAGAGTAGCAAGTTGTTGACTCCTGCCCTCCTTCATCACTTACTGCTACTTTAAGTCTTCCACCTAAGCTGCTGCCCAGACTCATCTCCACTGTCTGGCATTAAAGGCTGTGGAACAATAATCTCAACAAGCTGTCAACTACTCAGGGAATCATAGTGGTGGCTGGTAAACCTTCCTTCCTTTCCCTCCTTTTATGGTATGCTCCTTTTTAATTCTGATAATTTTCCATAAACATAACTCTATTTCTGTATTCCATCTAAGCAAAATTTAGACCACCAGTCTTTTTATGTTATTACATCTACTTAATGTTCTGTGTTGTGAAAAATATCCCCTAGAAGCATATGCATGGGAGAGATTATGAACAAAATTCACAGAACCTTCCCTCTTGGTTTTGGGGTTATGTGGCCACTACCACAGAGTTCATCTAGGAATATTGGGCTAATGTCTTATGTGCTAGGTTGATCTGAAGCCATATTCTTAGAGCATATTCTTTCATTAAGAAATCTGTATAATCTATTCCCACTATTCTTCTTGAACTTCTTTAGCACGTAAAAGTGAGCCATAAATAAAGAGCAGAGTCTGGGAATTTAAGTAAACTCTAACAAGTATCCAGTTATTTAGTGGTGGAGTCACAATTCAAATGCAGGCCTCTTTTACTTCAGAGGTTATGATCTTATCTACTCAGTTTTATAGATTCTTGAAGGATTAGAATTAGTGGGGGGGGTGTTGAAGGATGGATGGAATTTGTGTAGGCCAAGTTGGATAGAAGTTGTCTTTTGACTCAGCTCAAGCAAAAACATGAAGGAAGCAAAAGCCAGAATAATCTTAATGGTTATGAAAACCTTTCTTTGACTCTGTCATTCAAAGATTTTTCATAGTTTCAGCCTTCATTAACCAGCAAACTAAACTTCCATATTTCTTATCAGAATTCACAGCCTGGTAAATCAGAATTTTTCCTCTTTCAAATTCTCTAGTCACATTGCTGGCACACTTTCCCCTCCCAGGGTCCCATCTGCTTGAGAAACCCATAGGAAAGTGGCAATCAATGAAAACAATAGTGAACCACAATTCAGAGCAGATAAACTCAAATAAAACTCATATAAATTCTGATTTTATAAGTTTAAGATAATTTTGTGATGTTACATGGTTACAATTCTCAACTCCATTCAAGACACCAAGTTGTTTAGCATGTGATGTGATTATCACTTCTGTTACAGCTTTAGTTTTGAATCTGCACAACTATGCTTACTACAACTTTGTTTAGAAAAATTATGGCAAAAACTGCACGTAACCTAGATGTCTACCCAGAGAAACTAGGTTAAATATATCCCATGGAGTAGAACAGTAGTTTTAAAAAACTGAGTTAGGGCTTCATTTATTAGCAAAACATAATCTTCATAGTGTATTACTGTTAAAAATAAGTTGTGGTATAACAGAAATATATATAGTGAATGTGCAAAGAATGCAAATCCATTTTTATTAAAAAAAAACTAATCGTGTATCCATCTGTGTCTATATGTATAATTTTGTATAAATTTGCAGAAAGGTACCAAAAGTGTACACACTAGAAAAGTGTCATCCTAAGGTCTACTTTGAGTGGGGAGTTAAAAACCAAAGAGAAGTCTAGAATCATACACTGTTGGAAAATTAAGATAAGCCAGGATTACAAAACCCAGCAGACATCAGAAGTGGCAAATGAAAGTCAAGAGAAGTACCCTGAGGATCTTAATATCAAACACAAATACATATGTGGATGGATTAAAACTGGAACAGGAATAAAGAAAAGAGTATTGAAAAAGATTTTGCTGTAACTTAAAGCCATGGTCCATAAATGTCCTTATTCTTATACATTGATGCTTTTAACTAATGATGGCCAAATCATGGTGACTAGGTGACCAGGATTCATGTACTTCCTACATCCTGTCTACCTATGTCCCTTTCTCTCCTACTCAAACAAAGATAATCAAAATATGACGGTGATGTCAGTGGAGAGGTACTAGTGAATTTGAAATAAATTTGTTTTAAATAATTGGTATTGCGAACACATTGTGGGTGATGTACCTCCCATCAGGTAAAGAGCCAACTAGCTGACTGTCTCCTCACACTGGGCCTCGCAGTACTACCTCATACAGGTGGAGTGGGTGACCTCGGCATTAAGGAATGCTGGATTCAGGGGCGGTGGGTGGGTCATGAGCACTGCAGTGCAGACTAAGAATCACACTGAAGCTGAAAAGGGGAAATGAGAAAAACAAAAGAGCCCCTCACAAGAGGGTGAGTACTGGCCCCAAGGGCAGACCTTAGCCTCATGGACCCGCAATAGGGTGAACACAGCAACATCCACATCGGTAAGCTAAAGTGGCCGGAAGTACATTTGCTTTGTGAATGCTGTGCTTTAAAATAAATGTAAAGAGACTTAATTTCTGATAGAACCAAAAATGAGCCAAAAAATATGCACCTTTCAAAAGAGATTTGACTATGCAGACACTTAAGAAATGCACATGTGTGAGCAGGGCTAGGTGGCAGGAGAATTCACATAAGTAATGGAGCTGTGACACTAGAAGGACATGGATGCTTCTGGCGGTGATTCAGGGCTTCGAGTGCTCTCAGTCCTCTCACATTACATAATCAAATCTACAGTCCACCAAAGAGATTAAGACATTCACTCATTTTGTGATCTGTTATTTTTCTTCATATAAATGGTGTGATTTAGATGAATACGGCTGTCTTTGTTCTATAACATAGGCAGAATCATATAACCTTGGACATACCAGGCTCCTTTCCATTCTAAATGTAATAATCATGTAAAACTGCCTGCTCTTTAAATGAATAATATGAACAAATTTATTCAAAAATCCCTGATATGTGGATTTTTTTACTATATGCTAAATGGAAAAATCATTTTCTCATGCTAAAAATACAGCGGCATGCACACAAGCAAACCTGTTATTTCTCCCAAATATAGATGGCATCAATTCTATGTAATTGATAAGGAAATTATCTGAACCACTATTTGGCATGCATATGCCAAACTTGCCCTTAATTTACATTCAATTTCTCATAGCTGATGCACACATAATTTAATGAAAGCCCAGCAGTCCCATTACACACGCCAGTAGGTAATACAATTAAACAGTATTCGTCTAGGTATTTAACTATACCATCACTGTGAATGAAATTTTTTTCTTTCATAAAACTGAGGGAAGATGTAAAGACAAAGAGGCAAAACAGAAATCTCTTTGGATTAGGAATCCCTGCTGCATTCAACAATGTCCAGTCAATAACCACTTTACTTTTAAATCAATCTCTTGTTTACCCACCCACATTTCTCATCTGCCAGGCCAACCCATCTATTCATCTTTTTTCTTTCCACTCATCGCCAAGTGGATAAACATACCTCTTTATCCTTGGTGAACAGATCCACCAGGGATGGGTAGAAACTATGTGTTTATACCTCTCTGTTCAACTATAAGCCTGCTCAATAGACTTGCTACTAATTTTTTTATCTTTCAAAACTTTTTCTCCTCAAACTACCCGTAACTCCTGCAGCAGCTGAATACAGAAATGGGGTGCCCATTTCCAAAAGCAGCTTTGAAAAAAATGAAGAAATAATGATGGGGTAGTAGAAGATGAAAATGAGAGACAGTATAACATATTTAAGATCTCTTTTGTGCGAGAATGCCCTCTATCAACAACTACTCTGTGTCTGTGTTATTAGCAGTAATACCTTCACTTGCAACAGACCTGGCCCTAGGCAAGTCTTATTTTAATTCCTCATTTGATCCATTTCTGACAGCTTTGATCTAGCCCAAAGGAACAACAGTCTACTAAGTTCCTAGCTAACCCCAGTCCTTCTCTGAGATAAAATAAATTAATCCCCAGGATGATACCCTTAAACTTGTTTCAACCCATCCATTGAAAGACTTCTAAAATCCAGAAAACAAATTTAGGAGAAAGAGGCTACAGAAAAAGGAAAGAGATGAATAAGGATGGTCAATATGAAGAGAAGAAAAATAGATCAAGTATTTATGAGCAAATGCTGTTTGCCTAGGACAGTGCTCTGATGAAATATATAGATCCATCCCCCAGAAGATCAGGTTGTTACGTAAAGTGGGGAAAAAGGATCAGAGGATGAACAAATTGATACAGACTCAGGATACTGACCAGGACTTTTTTTCCTTACGGAAGTGAAAGACACTTCTAAAGGATGAAAGAACTTTTTGAAAATGGTATATATATTTTGAAATACCAGCCATTCTAGTGTCAGTTTTAAGTAAATCAGTTCTTAAAGAAGAATCACCTGGATGGATTTCTCTTTTTGCAGCTACAATTGAATCCTATTGTAGTCTTTAAAGGCTCAGAATAGTAGCTCCTGATATTCTGGAAAGCAAACTCCTGTGTGCCAACTATGTCAGTCCTCTCTGGAGCAAACACTACACATGGGAAACAGGGTGTCTACAAAAACCCTAATTGCTCCTGGTCCCATTATCCCTGGTTCTCTGTTATTCTCCTATGCCCTACCCACAGATGCCTCTATTTCCCTGTCCTATTTTTTTTCTCATTCTGCTTTTTCCTCTTTGCCTCTTCTTACTGAGGACTTTTATCTGCCTGTGGTCCTCAGAAATGTCCCGAGAGCCATCAGAATGACTCAGGGGTTCAAAAGGGTCTCACTCTTCACATTAGGGGGCTGGATATCTCCTTTCTGTCCCTGTGCATTCTAAGATGTTTAGCAGCATCGTTGGCCCCTACTAAACAGATATCAGGAGCACTACCTCTCCTAACTGTGACATACAAAAAAATGTCCAAATTGCCAAGTGTCCCATATGAAGGAGCAAAATCTCCCCCTGTTGAGAATCACTTGAACAGTTGCATCTGCTTCTTCTCCTTAACTTAATGACTTGGGGTTAAAAAGTAATCATGAAGACCAGAGAGGAAACAGGGAAGGAATTATTTCATTGTAGATGGCCTCAAGAAGCATTTCTATTAAATAAGTAGGCAGAGTCCAATTTCTCTAGAACTTCTACCTTATCTGTCAAGCTCAAGAATATCCTGAATCTGCCCAAAGTGCATTTTGCTTGTGTAACTTATCAGTTACAGGTTATAAGAGATGTCATTAAGATGGAGGGGACTTTCTATTTTGACCTCAGAAACATTGTAGGCAGGAATTTTCAGCAGGCTATAAATAGCCAACACATTCTTGTATAACCCATAATGCCTTGTTAGGTTAATATAAGGTGTCATTTTGAGTGTTAGTGCTTTGTTGGCAATTCGCTATGAATTTGGGAAAGAAACCAAGGCATTGACATGCTTAAATGACTAGGAACTGCCATGTGGCTCAATGATAAGGTGACTGGGGCCCTTATACACTTTTAATGCTGGTTTTCTCTTGAGTTTTTTCTAGCCTTAGAAAATAGTCAGCTAAAATTTCAGCTGCCAACGAGTGAGCTGATGGGAATTTCTCAACTGTTTTCCCCTTAACTTACTGATATTTATTCATGCCATCACAATTAATTCTCCAAGCTTATTTTGTATTATCCCATACACAAGAAAGTCCATTTAAAAGCATTTAAGGTATTTTGTGGTCTGTGTTTCTGACAGGTCTTTCTCTTACATTGCCCCTTAGTACCCTCCCCACAGAGACAGACTAGAGAATCTGACATGATCACTTTCTGCATTAGGAAACACAGATTTAATATTAAATTTCCTGCCAGTTGGTTTGGTCACTTTCTTTGTAAAGCTAATAGCACCTCTGTGCCATGGTTTTTCTATGTGACCTCAGAATACTGTAGAATTCATGAGTACTTCATCTCAGCCTCTCCACAGTGTTGACACATTTCACTGCTCCTTCCTCTGAAACGCAGTTCACTCCTGGATTTAAAGATACTACCTTCTCCTTAATTTCCAGTTTTCCTGCTGTTCATCTCAGTTTCCTTTCTGACTGATGGTTCTCTTAAACTTTTGCTCTTTTTGACCCAATAGGACACACAGGCATGGCATCGGGCCTTCTTTACCTAAGCTCTCCCTGGGTGATCACCTCTAGCCTTATGGTTTTAAGTACCATTTATTTCCTAATGACCCACAGATTTCTATCTCCAGACCTGAATTTTTCAGTGAGCTTTAAAATTCACAGATCTCATTTTCTACACACCAAAACCTCCTGGATCTATAGGCACAACAAAATTAGGGTGGCTAAAACAGAATTCTCTATTCATGAAACCTCTCAGTCACTCCTCCTCTTCCTGACTGCCCAAGGTCCTGGCCATATGTGAATGTCTATCTTCCCCCAACTCCCTACCTTAAGCGGCTCTCCTTTGGTCCACTCAGGAAGTTTCCTTACCCTCTTCCTACTCCACGGCCATGTTAATTCAAACAGTCTCCCTCAGGTAAACTTTTTACATCATGAGCAGATCTTGGGTTGCCCTAGATTTCCTTTATTTCACTCCTTCCTTAATACCCAAAGGCCCCTGTTTTTTAGACCTCTGCAAGGAGGCATTGTGGGCACAGTAATACTCCTGACATTATCCTCTGTGGTCAGTGCATAAAACCTTCTGACATGACATTTCTAATGCAGCAGTTTTGACACCAAGGTTTGACCTAACTGCAAGGAACCCCCAAAGCACAATAAGCTTTCGATGTAGTTAGATAAATACCACGAATTCTGCATGCTTTTTTTACCAAATGGCAAATGAAATGCATATCTTTCTCATATTCTAGACTCTCAACCATCGCCTGATCTCTGGGCAAACGTGTACAAATAGGGTATATAGAAAACATGGTAAAATATCCACAAACCAAAACTCTGACACCAAAATGACAATATCAAGCCAGGATAACGAATAGATGCATGAGTTTCATAAAACTACTTAGAAAAAAGTGTCTGAAATGCCTTGATAAAAATGCAAAGACTCAAAATGTTCATGAGTAGAGAGTATAAACTCTTAAAAAAAAAAAGAAAAAGAAAAGAAAAGGAAAGAAAAAGAAAAAAGACCAGACTCACAAACTCCTACAGGTGTTTGGGTCAATTCTGAATGAATAGGAGATCAGCCCTATCCTCTAAAAGTACCAAACTTTTAAAAATAAATTTAAACTTAGTGGCTTCAGGTAAATATGCAAATAACCAATAGGAGGACTGCTGTGTTCTATCTAAAAAATAGAGTGGAAATTAGCCTTTTAATGGTTGATATAAAACAATCTCAGAAGTAGAGTTTATTTCCTCCATGTAAACACACCCTAAGTGAATTCTTATCCCTTTTATTGCAGCCAGATGGAAGAAAAGACTCTTGAATAGTGGGGTACTTTGTTTGAAACATAAACCTATAAACAAATAAGAACACCAAGTCTGTTCCTGTCATTACGGTTGGCTGAGGGTAAAAGGTATCCAACAGCAGACAGAGAAACTAGTTAGAGGTTACAAGATAAAACTTAAAAAATAGTTGTTTAAAAAAAAATGTTCTTTATATGAAAGGATGTTTAGGTGTAGCAAAAAAGAAACCAAAAGCAAACATGAGGTGCTAAACCAGGATTCACAGATTGAGACATCTTCAAACACCTGTCCCTCACATGGAGGTATGGAAAGGCTCTAGGACAGGATTTATTTATGGAGGGAGTCTTGGCATGCTCTGACTCCCACACACCCCTCTAGTAGGGAAGGGGGATGGCTTCTCAGAGAAAAGGGTTTTACTGGGACCACTCAGAGCTTCGTGTTTGCCCCACACAGTTTGGGGTATGCTGTACCCTGGGATCTGAACCATGCCTGAGAAACCTTATTTGTAAGAGGATGGCTAGAGAGGGCAACAGAGTCAAGAGAGTGAAGTGGGGAGACAGTTGTCCTCCCAACGACCACTGGGCCAAAGCATATCAGAGTGTTCACCTGAGGACTTGATGTGGGTCATAAGAGAGAGGCAGGCTGGGTTTCTTAGTCCCTGTCCAAAAGGCCAGGATGTGACAATCAGACTGCCTTTTAGAACATTTGCTTGATTGTTGTGGGAAACAGAACTCACTTTCCTGACTGTGAAGAAGATACATGCAGCCCTGCTAATGGCAGCCATCTTGAACACAGAAACATCTAGTTCAGCGGTGAAATTGACAGACAAGGACAACAGAGCTGAAAGACCAGCTGAAAAATGAAGCACAAAGTTTGGCCAAATGGTACATAAAATCCACCCTTGATCTGCTGAACTTTTTGTTGATGTGAACCAGTAAGACTCTCTCCTTGTCATGCTAGTTTGAACTGAGCTTCTAATATTTATCATTGAAAACACTTCCTTTTATAATCTTTTCTAAATGATCTGAGAGAAAATCCACAATCCAGATTTGTGCTATACTAGGATAGTCCAAAACCAGGAAAAGATGAAAGAATCAGAATGTCCACTTCACTTGTTTCTTCGTGTGAACTCTTTCCCTAGGGAAAATGTGGCCTCTAATCCAAATGAAGCATTGATGGAAAGATGGACCTTCCTTTTCGTGGGGGAAGCTAAGAAAACAACCACGGAGGGGGGGTGCGGGGAGGGGGGTCAATTATCTGTTACCTGGTAATGAACTCTCTGGGAGCCAGAAGAAACTGACTGCAGGTCCTAATGAGAAAAGGGGAAAAAAAAATCCATACCTTAAGATTAGTTTGAACAAGCTGCCTCTAGAACTCTATCAACCGAATCCCCGATTTAGTATTATTAAACTCATCTAGAAAGTATCTATAACTCTTTCAAATTCAATAGGCTTAAACAAAGATAATGCCCCAAATAACAAAACATACCAACCAGGAATGAGAGAAGAAAGGCTTTTTAGCTACTGAAATCTAGACATCCTAAATAGTTTTAGAGGTGAATGATAGAGTTTCAAGGATCAACAAGATCCAAAGTAAAAACCAGGCAATTTCGCTTTAATAAATGGGGCCCATATTTAATTTGCACCTGAACTTTTGGCTTACGAAGAAAGCTTCTAAAATCCCTTTAAGTACTTAGGAAGAATGTATTGATCTTAGACCAAATACAAACTGTCCTAGTAATTGTGTTTCTACTGCTAAGTGCTTGACAAACACAGGTTTTCACAGACAGCCAAGAGAAAATCACTGGCCACCTCTGCATGATCACGAAGTGCAAATTAATAGGGTTGAAATTAATGAGGTTTTACTGGCAGTTTCTGGGAGTCTGGCTTCCTTTATAAAGTTTTATAACTAAGTTGTCACCATGATCATGTCCTGAAGGCTTCCTTGTTAATGACATTTGTAATTCTATTCACAGATGTCAGCAATCCTGGGTACGTTTGTCCTCATACCTGCTTCCCACAGGGATTTACCAACTTACTCTCTGTGCCCAACTTAGTTTTAAAAGTTTTCCTCTTTGAGTTAATTAATTCATTCATTCGTTCATTCACTCTTTTACTTCTTCTTTTTTTTTAAAGAATCTCGCTTTTAGTTAAATATTTGTATTATAAGTATGCCAATAAGTTAGTTTTCACTAAAGTCAATTCATAGTCATGTTGTGGACTACTGTGAAATCTGAAGTTACCCAAGAGTTAAAAAAAAAAAAAAAAAGGTTCGGTGTCATTTATGATTTGCCTTTTTATTGCAGGTTTTTTGAGGGAGGTTTCACAATTAAATAAAAATATTATTTGGAAAAACGAGATATTGTGGCATTTGAGGGATATCAATTTGGGCATGAGTCACACACTACTAAGTCCACAAGTTTTAATAAGTTGAAGTTATCCTTGGTACAAAAAAAAATAGGCAAATGAAACCATAAGTGTAAAATTTGCTGACTCTTCTTCTCTCACCATATCAGTATTCAAAGTTTAGTCTCTACCTCAAAATATAATGTGTTCACAACTCCATCTCCATCCTTAAAAATGCTGAAAAAGGAAACTTCATAATTTTTCATGTTACTTTATGTTTCCTACCTGAATTTACTGCCACCAAGAGAACTAGAATCTCATTTTAAAAGCTAAGCAGCTACAATTTGATGGTATATAGCTTCTTTATTTGTGATGTTTACTTATGGAGACTACATAATCTAGAAGAGACATCGTGTTCATCTTGTGGTATCTATCAGAATTACCCAATAGCTTAAAAAATGTGAATGTCTAGACCACATCCAGAAAAAAAGGATTTTTAATGCGCATCTTTTCATCAAGAAAAAATGATGATGTGGTGGCTACTTATGTTTTTCATCATTTGTAGAATGAAGACAGTGAATACACCGTCTTGAAGTTTGGCAAAAACAATCAATGTCCACTGCAGAGTTGGGTCTCCTGACTTCACTGGTGCAGCTCAGATTCATGAGAATGCCTTGTCTTTCTCTATGGAAAACTAGACTGAAGAGCAAAATAGAATATTCTGTGTTCTGACACACATTCTTAGGAAGGATAGAAGGTTTTTCTGTCCTGTAGAAGTCATATTTTTAAAAAAAAATGTAGTGACCTCTGACCTAAGTCTGTGCCAGATACAAAACATTAAATAATCTAACTCTCTGTTCTCCTTCATTATTGATCAGGACCCTTTGAAATTCTATATAGCTCAAAAAAACACAAGGATGTAGTCTGGCCAGAAGACAAGAAGTTCCAAGCTATAGTTACAGATCACACTAGAGCAATGTCCTTTCCCATTTCAAACACCTGAGAAGGGAAAATAGCAGTGAGGGTCAGGGAGAGAGAAGATACGGTCAATGTTTAAAGGACGAAGACACCATGCTTCCATTTCCTCCCCAGATGCATCATTTCAGAAGTAAATATATATGGTTGGTAATTGTTTACAAATATGGAAAACTGAGAGTAAATAATTGGCTAAAGAAACTCACCTCCTGTAGGCGGTCTATGTACATACGGCAAGTCTCCAAATCGCAGTCTCCACGCACAACTAGAATACCCAGAGGGATGGCTAAGGGTGAAGGAAAGAGAAAAGTCTAAAATAACATATTTGATTTTTTCTAAATTGGCATAAATTTGTTTCTTATGGTTAAAAAAGTATCTCATAAATATTATTAGTGTTCTGGACATTTCAATATCCAAAATTCTCCGCAAACTGCCCCTGGGACCCATTCTCTTTATGTTGAATGCTTTCCTTGGATGAGCCATGTTGCCCCTTGCCACCTGGCCAGCCTTCGTTTTGTCTTGGTGGCCCTGATATGAAGTGTAATGTCACGAGAACAGTAGGCTGGCAGGATGGGGAGGTGGCTCACAGCCACCTAATAACTTATGCTTGCATTTTGGATAGTCAGTGTACCACCAGAGAGAAATTAAAAAGTCATGATTCTGGACACTGACTCTTTTCACTCATGAATGCGTGGGGTTTCATATTTCTGTCAGTTTGCAATGGTTCCCTGTTTAAGAGACTTGAGCTACTCAGGGCACTGTTGCTACCTGGTGGCCAACACCAGAACTAGATAAGCATGAAATGTTTAAAATAAATAAATAAAAGCTTCTAGAAGGTTTACAGCTTAAAAATCCCATTGACTTTATACATGGGCAGTGTACATGTGGTGGCAGCAGGGCTTGGAACAGTTAGGAAAAGCTGTTATGGGTCTTAAATACCCTCCATTTAGGTGATGGCAAATGTTTCACAACATCTTTAATGGAAAGAACTTCCTACGAGATAACTGCAAGTTTCCTGAAAAACTGTCTCATTTCCAAAACTTCAAAAAATTTATTGCTTGTTTCTAATTTTAAAAGTACCATTGTACAATAAAATCCATAATTTAACCAAAAAACACCCTTTGAATTTCTGAATTAGCCAATTAGAGTCTAGCAAGCACATGATAGGACAGTGGTGTTCACTAAAGATTTTCTAAAATCTTTCATTTGTTGGTTTTTAAAGTCTCATCAGCAATAAATGGGTCTGAAAATGCAAAGTACACTCAAAATTAATAATACAGAGCATAAAATACATATAAAATGCATGGAGAAATCTTGAGGAACTCACAAGGTCATAGCGAAGATACATATACACGATAATAACTGGAGCACTGGCTACACTGGATTTATGAGCTTAGTCACTTGAAAACTATAGGAGAGAGGGACGAATTCTTGCCTGGAGGGTAGTTTTAGGCTCTCTATAAGATATGAAGCCCCCACTGGCTCTTTTAGTTAGAGAAGTGAGGATAGTCTGAAGAAAAAGATATACCTTCTTTCTCATTATGACCTCTCAGATTGGGAACCTAAAGGAATAGGGTGTGATACTGATGTCTCTAATGAAAACCAAAGTCCTACATACATAAAGCTTGAAAGCATCCATCATTGAGTAGAACTATATAAACACGTGTGTAAGTGTGGACTCTCTCACTAACAATGACTTGTTTACCTCCACAACCATAATGTCTGGTAGAGCAGTGACAGAGAGTCAATAAGAGTTTGTAAAAAGAGGAAGGAGGGCTTACAATGTGTTCAAGTGTGAAAGAGAAAGTATGGCTTTAAGGGCTAAGTCAGCTTTCTAGGGGAGGAAAAAAAACAGAGGTCTGGAGCAGGAGACAAAGCATGTGTTGGATGGGGGTAAGGGGGGGGCAGTAAGCAATAGGGTAAGGAGCCCTGCAAGTGTGATATGTTCAGGGGAAATAATAATCTGGAAAAACAGTTTTTCTCTTATTTTTTAATATAATCAGAAACATTAAAAAGTCATCAGTATGGTAATCATGCATCTTTAAAAGAAATGGAAAGGAAATTCAGAGAGGAGATTGCTAAAAGTACTGACTGAAATAATCATCCTCAGCTAGACCACTACATAGATCCAAGTAAGGTTCCTACTGAAGTAAAGAGAGATCAAAGATTTCTGACATTTGACGAATGAGTACGAAAAGGTAGAATTTTGGCCTAGAAAGTCAGTCAAACATGGTGGAAATAAAATATAACTTACTAACGTGAGAGCCCATGTTAGAATCTTACTTAAAGATGTCTACTCTTAATTCCAAATGTGTCAGTGTAGAAAACTGAAACTTGACCAATACTTTTCTATTTATTTAAATTAGGGGACACATTTTATAGAAATGCAGGAATCCTGTCAACAGCTCTGATTTCCTACTATTATCAATGCTTGGACTTAATCTGGTCATAAATTCAATGTACTTGGTAGCAGATATTTTAAACTACAATTAGAGAGTAGATATTCCAGACCTAGAATGAAGAAGGTAGCTCTAGGAAAAAGTTTTCAAATATGTGTCATTCATTGCAGTATTCCTCATGAAGTCAAATAAGAGAAAGAGTGCTTTTGACTGATGTTAGCTAATAATTGGGCTTAAAAAAACAGCATTCTCTACCACAATTTCATATCGGGATTACTGACAACTGCTGTGAAATCTACTCTATGCAAGTAGCAGCATGCAGTACAAAGGACTGATAGTCATTCTCTCTTAGATTCAAATCCCAATGCTGCTCAATCTTATGAATTATTCACATTAGCTCTTTGGTTCTGTAAATTACTCAATTCCTCTGATCCTTAAAGTGAAGACTATGGTATTTAGAATAGGTATCTTCTAGGATTCTTTGTGAAGAGTAAAGTCAGCACTCTATTTAAAAATGAATAACTGAAATATCAATGTTCTTTCTCCTGTACTTCCTTTATTATGTTTTGAGCAACTTTAGAAAATGAACACATCTCATCACATATCTTTCGGTTTACCATTATACTGTGAGGATTAGCTGGTAGTTCCAGAAATTATATTCCTGTTTTCTTAAACTTCTACTCTTTCTGCAGTGAGAAAAATAACTAGTATAAAAATACTGTGATCTGACAGTTTCATTTGGGGCTTAACATGGAGAAAGCAGAAATTTGTGGAAAATTGTCACCTTCCTTTAACAATATTGCCAATTAACTTCTACTGCAGTGACGGTTCCTTCACATTAATTGGGAACAATGGAAGTAGTTACCACTTTAGCATTAGCATCATGATCCCCGAGCCTGATGACCCATCTTGTTTCACAGTTAGAGATTTTACTTGATGCCAGTAAGCAACAACCAACACTCAACCTACATAATGGAACTTTTATTGCAGGGATCAAGTGAAATTTATATGTTCTAAGCAATAGAGTACAAGCTGGTTTCTCAGGTAAGATGGCAGATTTAATACCCCCTTTCCCTTTACCAGAAATGCTACTAAATTACAATAAATGGATTTTTTAAAGGTATAAATCAAGAAAAAAGAAGAGAAACAGTGAGCAAATAGTAACAGATGAAGCAGATGGAAAATTGGTAAATGACCCAGAGCTCCCTATAGAGTCCAATCTTAAACTATGGGTGGGATTGATGAGAACCAACATGATTTATACAGCAAAACCCTCAGAAGCCTTGCAAACTGGCAGTATCAGGTGCTTCACAAACTGAGGGTGGATGGGGGTAGCCAAAATAGAATAGATTTCACCAACCACTCTGGCAGATGCAATTACTTTACAGACAATGGAGACTAACTGACCATCTGAAGAATGCAGAGATCTTCATATTTCTTCCTTCACTGGGCTCTCCAAGAGTTGGCAGCCAGAACCTTACCTTTTGGGAAAGAGATTTGAAGCCTTCTCTCTAGGGAATTCTCAGAGAGTTAAAAGAAAATATTCCATCCATGAAATATAAACAGATTATATAAAAGAAGACAAAGAATATAAGGAAGAAAAAAGGAGAAGGAACATCATTCAGAGAACAAAAAAATTCTTGAAAATCAAAAAATTGATAGGACAGAGTTTAATAGAAAGAATAGAAGACAAATTTGAGAAAATGTCCATAAAAGTACAGCAAAAATAAAAGGAGGCATAAAATGCAAGAGAAGCACAAAGAAAAATAGGGCTGGGCCAAGTGGTCCAACATTCAAACAATAGGAGTGCAAAATCCAGAGAAAAGGGAAAGGAGTAATTATCAGAAATAAACAAAATTTTAAAAATATTACTTAGAACTGAAGAACATTAGGCTTTAAACTAATGGCTGGACTGGTACCCAGCACAATGACAATAAAACAATAAGAAGACATTTATTTTAGAATTTAAGAATACTGGGGACAAAGAAGGGTCTCTGAATAATAAATGAATGACATATAATGGATCAGGGATTAGATGGTTTTAAGCGGTACAGGCAACTACACAGGCAGGCAGGCAATGAAACAAGGCCTTTGGCATTCTGAGACACTTACACATAATCCAATCTTCCAAATGATCCCAAGAGTTGAATAAAGGACACGGCCTCTATCAAGAAGCTACTGTAGTATTTCCCCGAACAAAAGTTGAGTTTGCAACCAGGATGAGGAATGCATGCAACATAACATATGGGGAATGCAACAAAGAAGAGGAACAAAGGAAATTTCCATGATGGGTCTAGACAGCCTAGGATGACAAATGCAATGGGTTGCCAAACAATAGATACAGGAGCATTGTGACTCAAGGGACCGCTAAGTGGTAAGTTGTCATCATTGCGATTTTCATAATTCTTGGAGTTATTTTTCAACCCAAATACAGCTCAGGCAAGTCTGAACCAGTTTCTTATATATAATATCTTATGTATATATCACAACATTATATCACCCCAGATGGCCTCTGCCTTCACCTGTTTTTGAGAGCAAGAGCTAGGTTATGGTGAAGCAGAAAAATTCAGAGGAGTTCACACCCTCTAACCATATTTCTGCTTGATACTTAGAACTGACCGTTACACCCTGACAAACATTTCTCAGAATTCAATCACTACCTGGCCCCCTAAGCCCCCTTAGAACAGGCTCATGCACATTCTCAGGGAAGCAGAAGCCAGACATCAATGCAGAGACTCCTTTTAGCTCCCCCGAGAGCCTTCCTCTAAAAGTGAAATCATTATCTTTTCCTTACATGGGGAGGTTTAAGTCAGTCAGCCTATCTCTATCTCTGTTACAGTATAATTCCTGTTAGAACAGAATTGCAGCTGAATGGGGCTGCTAACCTATTCAGAACACAAATAGAACTATCTCCAATGGGATCATTAAAAGAAGGTGTGTGACCTTAGAGAAAAGCTTCTCAAGAACTGCAAAGATTTGCAGACTGGGTTTTAAGCTTTAAATATATACACAGAAATACTAGAATTGCAGTCTCGAGGCTAAATAAAAACAATGTCACTTCCTGAAAAGAATAAGTCAGAGTTCAAAATTCATAAAATACAGAAGTGTTTTGAACAATATAGTAAATCATCAAAAATATAGATAATCTTAGAATGAATTTATTCTATGTTAACACTATTCAGAAATACCTGTTTAAAAACTTGACATTTCCTTAAGCATCAATTTAGATTTGCTGACATAATCAATACGGTTTATGTCCAATACTCACTCCCTCTGTATCAACTTATACTCAGTCTTGAGATAGCAGTAGGCTGAAAAAGAAACTGTGCCCTGGAAAATAACACAGGTAAAAAGCTAGGCAAGCTTGTGTTTGGCAATGACATTTGAGATAAAACACCAAAAGCATGATTCATGAAAGAGAAAGTTGGACTTCACTGAATTAAAACTTCTGCTCTGTCAAAGATACTGTTAAGGAAATGAAAAGACCAGGCAGGGCACCTGGGTGGCTCAGTGGGTTGAAGCCTCTGCCTTTGGTTCAGGTCATGATCTCAGGGTCCTGGGATCGAGCCCCGCATCGGGCTCTCTGCTCGACAGGGAGCCTGCTTCCCCCTCTCTCTCTGCCTGCCTCTCTGCCTACTTGTGAACTCTGTCTATCAAGTAAATAAATAAATCTTTAAAAAAAAAAAAAAAGAAAGAAAAGACCAGACAGATCTGGCGAAAAAAAATCTTTGCAAAACACTTATCTGATAAAAAACAAACAAACTGGTATTCAAAATATGCAAAGAACTCTTAAAACTCAACAGTAACAGTCAATTAAAAAGTAGGCAAGGGATCTGAAAAGATATCTCAGCAAAGACACATGGATGGTAAGTAAGCACATGCAAAGGATGCTCAACATCATATATATGCCATTAGGAAACTGCAAATTAAAGCAAGATACCATATATATCTATTAGAATAGTTAAAATTGGAAAAAAATGACAACACCAAATGCTGGTGAGAAGGGGGAGCAATAGGAACTTTCATTCATTGCTGATGGAAAGGAAAGATGGAACAGCCACTTTGGAAGATGACTTGGCCATTTCTTACAAAACTAAACAAATTCTTACCAGTAGTTAGTACTCCTTGGTAGTTACCCAAATGAACCAAAAGTATGCCCCCACAAAAATCTGCACATGAATATTCATAACTGGCTTTATTCATAATTGTCAAAACTTGTAAACAAGCAAGATGTCCTTCAATAGGTGAATGAATACACAAATTCAGCATCGTACAATGGGACATTATTTGGCAACAAAGAGAAATGAGTTTACAAAAGATAATGGAAGAAGCTTCAATGCATATTGCTAAATGAAAGAAGCCAGTCTGAATAGGTCATGTGCCACATGATTCCAACTACATGGTGTTCTGGAAAAGGCAAAAGTATGGAGAGTAAAGTATGTCGTGGTTGCTAAGGGTTACAGTAAAGGGATGGATGAACAGGTACAGCCCAGTGGGTACTTAGTGCAGGAAACTACTCTGAATGATACTGTCATGGTGGATATGCGTCACACATCTGTGAACACAACTGTAGAACACAAGCATGAATCCTAATGTAGAAATGTGGACGTTAGGGGCACCTGGGTGGCTCAGTCATTAAGTGTCTGCCTTTGGCTCAGGTCACAATCCCAAAGTCCTGGGATCAAGCCCCACATCAGGCTCCCTGCTTGGCGGGAAGCCTGCTTCTCCCTCTCACACTCCCCCTGCTTGTGTTCCCTCTCTAGCTGTGTTTCTCTCTGTCAAATAAATAAAATCTAAAAAAAAAAAAAATGTGGGTGTTAGTTCATAACAATGCATTAACATTGGCTCATCAGTTGTAACAACAAATGCATCATACTAAAACAAGATGTTAATAATAAGGGAAACTGTAGGCGGGATGGGGAGATGCATTGAAGGGATATATGGAACTCTGTGTACTTTTCACCTAGACTTTTTGTAAACACAAAGTGCCCTAAAAAATAGAGTCTACTAATTTAAAAAAGAAAGAACAAAAGAAAAGCAAAAGAAAAGAAAAAACAGGCTCTGAGTTTCCTATAGACAGGTACTTTGCTAACATTGGAGAATTTGCTTACATATAAAAAAACCAAAGTTTACCTACTTTCTTGGCCATAGTTTTAACATTATTCAAGAAGTTATAAGATAATGGAAAGAAGGGACTAAAAGTAAAAATCAGGGAGGGGAGGCAGGGGCTAGAGAAAGGAAAGAAAGTCCTAAGGGAAGAGTAGAGGGGGCAAGTGGAATCTTCCTATGGTCCTCATTAGTTCTGAATGAGCCAGGGTTATCAGGGAACTCAAGTTCTAACTTGATAGCTGACAAGAATTAAAAAGAATGAGTTGGCAATGTTTCAATCCAATCCCCCCCCTCCCACGTGACACAGGTCCATTTTACAACAACTTATCATCATTAACTGCCATGGCTCCATGGAACCAACAGAGGAAATTTATAGGCATATTAGCATTCAAAAGGATACACAAAATTCTAAGAATTTTATGCTACATCATGCCACAGCTGGGGTCTGTAAAAGGCTGTGTGAACCCCGGTTCTTGTGATTAAAAGTGATCCTAGAGTTTGTACACCATAGTTTGAGGAAAACCTTCCCATAGTTCAAAATGTCACCCACAAGATAAAAGTCAACTAGGTACTATGAAGACATATTTTGGGGGTGTGCTTTCCGGAAAGTAGCAATTTCCCTACAAATCTGGGTTTCAAACCACAGATTGAATTCTGCTTCTTATTCTAAGAGTAAACTGAGAAGGCAAGCCAAGGGACATCTAACTCCCTTTTTAAAAAATCCTTTTTTTTAAAAAAAGATTTTATTTATTTATTTGACAGAGAGAAACACAGCTAGAGAGGGAACACAAGCAAGGGGAATGAGAGAGGGAGGAGCAGGCTTCCCGCTGAGCAGGAAGCCTGATGCAGGACTCGATCCCGGGTCTCCGGGATCATGACCTGAGCCAAAAGCAGTCATTTAACCAGTGAGCCACCCAGGTGCCCCTAAAAAATCCTCTTAAATGCATTGTCATTTATAATCTCAAATAACAACTTCCGGTATTCACTTTCACTTAACCGGGCAACTGTGTTTCAGATAATATATATATATAATTTTATAAAAATATTTTTCAGGTCTGTAAGTCATCCACTTAATCACCCAGCACATGCTTCTTGTGTCAGAGACAACTGTAGTGCTAGGAAGTGAGAATGCAACACTGACAAAAGCCCAGTACCTGTCTCAAGGTGTTACAGACCAGGAAAAGAGGGACATTAAAGATAACCTCTTGATTATATACCTTGTGATTGGAATTCTGACAGACATGAACCTAATGTGTTTAGGATACAGAGAAGCTGCCCATTTCCTAGGTCAGGAGACACTTCACAAGGAGTTATCCTAAATGGAGACAATAAGGGAGTCTGGCAACAGAGACAAGAGTTTGTCAGGCACAGGAGGTTCTCTTAGTCTTAGACCCTCCTTAGATTCTAAGAATGAAAAGCATCTAGGTATGAAAAGCAGCAAATGTTCAAGACTTAGAAAAAACAGGTGGGTGCAGAGTACAAGGGGTGAGGCCAAGACCAAAGGCTTGCATTCTTTTTTATGTTAAGGAGTTGAGACTTTTATTCTCAAAGGATGGGCAGATACTCTAGGATTTCCAACAGATGATAAAGTTTCAGATTTACATTCACCTAGAAGGCCTTAATGTTCCCCTGAGCTTGGTTATACTTCAGACAGTGCCTGACCTCCCAAATCCTATTTAGAAGACTTTCAACTGGGGGCGCCTGGGTGGCTCAGTTGGTTCAGCGACTGCCTTCGGCTCAGGTCATGATCCCGGAGACCCGGGATCGAGTCCCACATCAGGCTCCCCGCTCGGCGGGAAGCCTGCTTCTCCCTCTCTCACTCCCCCTGCTTGTGTTCCCTCTCTGGCTATGTTTCTCTCTGTCAAATAAATAAATTTAAAAAAGAAAAAAAAAAGAAGAAGACTTTCAACTGTAAATTCCTTCTCTGTCCTTTTAAGATGCCAATCTTTTCCCAGACTCTCAGCCACTTTTGTAACCCCAGTTTGTCTTTCTCAAAGACCTGGGACACATCTCCCTGAAATGGACACTTCGAGGAAGACTGTGTCCTGATCTTGGAATATCCATGGGTGGGTAGAAGTCTAACTTGTTGCTAATAAGTGACAATTAACAAATATGGGTAGCCTAATCACAATGACTAACCTATTGCTAATGTCCTCCCACTACTTTTCTACTCACCCACCCCAGGGCTTAAAAATTCTCCTGCTTTTTGTCACAGCAGAGTTGAATTCACTTTCTCTTCCCCCATTGAAATACTCTTGAATAAATTCTTCCTAGCCGGTTTCATTTTTCCAGTGCAATTTTTCTTTGACGTTTTAGAAAAAATTTTGATGGTGGTTGGGGAAGACAAGGTAGTGGCAAGAAGGTGAGTTAGGAAGAGTTTTAGCAGAAAAGGGGAGGAAAAATGGTGAAGCCCAGAAGAGAGGAGTGGTAGCAAAGGTAAGGAAGGAGAGACTAAAATCAAAGAATCAACTCCATGAACAACTGGATAGTGAGAAGGAAAAGACACAAGGACAACTCCAAGTTGTTTAGAGTAGCCGAAGCAGCTGCAAGCCCCTTATAACTTGCCAAATGCCACAGTGGACTGGGGCCTGAGCTAGGGACAAGGGAGACTGAGAGAGAGAGATAGACGGATGGGTTATGAAAGCAACACGAAACTGGCCTTTCTAATGATGGATGAAAAAGATCACTTATAATTGCATCAAACACTAAGGAGTTGAGCTAAGGAGTAGATAAGAACTGAACTATCTGGAAGGGGTTTCTGAATTAGAATGTTGTTACAGGAAGAATTCTTAGGAATATTCTCAAGCCTGGAGAACCGAGAGCAGAAAAAGGAAGGAAGAGGAAAGGGGATATCCTAATTCCCCAGGCATCCATCCAAACCCCATACTACAGCACCTCAGGAAGTGAGAATCAGTCAGTAATAGATCCTTTTCTTTTCCTCTTTGCAATCACCAGCATGCAGGGTGTAATAAATGGAAAAGCAGAAGTGAGAAAGAAAACCCAGAAAAAAAAGATGTTAAAACAGTCAATATATAAAACAGTCTTCTGAACAAAAATAAAAAGAGTCAGATGGAGAATGCAACCTGGTTGTGGCTAACATGTTTAAAATTGCACAAGTTTTTTTTCATTTCCCCCCCATTTCTGATGAATTTAGTTTATGTATTACCAGTAATAATCTATAGGAAAGTATGGGCAAAGGCCCAATACTCTTATAATTATAGACACCAAAGGTCCAGAGGAAACAGTTCTATGAAACGTTATGATCTTTGGCTTAATATGAAAATTTATCAACAATGATGTAAATTTTTATTTTTGATGGAGAGAACGCCATTTCAGTGAAAATTCCTAATGTCACATTCAGTGAAATTCTTGTACAACAAAATGTGTTACAAAATTCCCAGGGTAAAATATAATAGCAGCTTTTACTGGTGAGGTTCTAGAATGTACTTGATAAGGGGCACTGGAAAGCAAAAGAACTTTTTCCCAGGTGCGTTTATCAGTAAGTTAGTATTTGCAAAATTCCTACAGATAGAGAAGAGCCGCCAGTGATAACTGACTAGATCCAGTGCTCTAGTAATTAGGAGATAACAAACACTTGGTTATAACATCAGAATCTTGGCTACATGGCCTGCCAGCCAGATAAATATGAAAGTCAAAGGAAACATTAAGGGCCCAAAAGCAAAGATTCATAACTGTACCCAAAACTTAAAAATCCTCAAAACGATGGTTAGAGACCCTAGTTCAAAGTCTTTCCACAATTTCAACATCACACTGTCTATGCACCGTTTGGGAATGGGCAAGTTCATCAACAGTTACATACGGAGGACACAATCAGTCATGCAGCTCTGAATTTCTGAGTTTGTTGGATATAGGTAGAGAAATAATGACAGAAAGATTTTCTAAACATCTTCTAAAGAGGCCTCCATCTTTTTCTGGAAGCAAAAAGAGTAAACAAATTACATGTAGACAGCTGCAATGTAGAGATGTGAAACAGGGCAGATTTAAGCATACACAACGTTTGAATCTGACCACTTGGGGACTCTTAATTCTGTTTACCAGTGACTCCTGGAGACTGTCATGGATTAGTGGTTCAGGAAACCCACTAAGTATTAAGAAAGAATGCTTTCCCCAGTGTGAACTATGAAAAGTCTACAGCTTTTACTCATGTTGGGAGCACACAGATTATTGTTCTGAGTCAATCTGCGAAGAGATATTTTTTTTCAGATTAGCACACATTTCTGTCGTTGTTTCTCTTTGGTTCAATATCTTTACCAAGAAATTGGAAGAATACATAGAAGAAATGTCCACCTTGTTGAAGATCAAATTCTGGAGTTATCTCTGACTACAATGCCAGGCTACGAATACCCTGAAATTTAGATTGCCTTGCATTTATATTTCCAATTTTAATTACTCAAATTCCAAGTG
The DNA here is from genome assembly GCA_004023965.1 of Spilogale gracilis. NCBI lineage: Eukaryota > Metazoa > Chordata > Mammalia > Carnivora > Mephitidae > Spilogale > Spilogale gracilis. The sequence continues at coordinate 119,915 of PITA01003297.1, forward strand.
AAGAATATTTGGCTTAATAATACTACATGTCAAAAAGAACTTTTTTAAAAAAAGGTTTTATTTATTTATTTGACAGAGAGAAACACAGTTAGAGAGGGAACACAAGCAGGGGAGTAAGAGAGGGGGAAGCAGGTCCCCCATTGAGCAGAGAGCCCGATGTGGGGCTCCATCCCTGGACGATGACCCGAGCCAAAGGCAGATGCCCAATGATTGAGCTACCTAGGCGCCCCTGAAAAAGAACTTTTAAGAAAAGGTCATCATTAAAATTTTGAGTTTCTTTTAGCTAATTCTGATACACCTAAAGAAGGTAACTGATATTCTAATTCTCTGAATTTGGAATAGTAAGGGGGTCAGGTCAAAAAAAGCAAATTAAAATTTGGAGGCAAGTGGTCATGTAAGTCTAATCCCTAGCACCTAGAACAGCGCTTGGTACAAGGTAGGTATCCAGTAGAGAGTTGTTAATGAAGAATGAATGAATGTGGACTCAAGGATTTTTGGTATATGGTGGTTCCTCCTGAACTTAGTTCAAAACTTTCTCAGTTACTGTAAACAAGATGGGGCTTTCACTCACAGTTGAAGTGTCCCCCTCCCCCCCCCCCAGGTCCATCATGGGACTGAGGCACTCCCTCAGCTGCCTGACTGTGGGCTCCACTGGTAGCTCACAGCTGAGTCTCTCTCCAGGAAGGCCACTACCCTAGTCAGGGTTTGCTTCCTTCCAGAGGACACCCTGACCTGCATCTAATAATCCTTGCTTCCACTGGGACAACCCTAAAGAGCCATCCCAGATTCAAATGTCCCCGTGGGAAGCCTATGTTGCAACTGTATTCCTCTGCCCTATGTTGATGCTACTTTCCTTCTTCTTCACAACTGTTGTTCCCTCTGGGAGAGTCCCCAACAAACTTCCTACATAAAAAACTCAAAAGCCTCAGATTCTATTTCTGAGGAAAAACAACCAATAACAAAAACTATGGTCCCAAATTCTTTTTTTAACACACATTTGTTCAAATGCACAGTTATGTCTTTACAAAGAAGTAGAGCTGTGTATTAGGAAAGTTTACTTAGGAGAGAGATGCCAGTTCCTATTAAAATCCTGTCACAGCTATGGGACCCTGTATGAGGCCATCTTCCTAAGTGTCCCTGTAATAACATGTACAGATAGCGTAGATAAATGCTCTCTGTAAAGCATGAAACAGTGTGTAATCACTAGGTGTTTTTACTATGAACTATGATGTCATGAATGCAGCGGCTGACCCCACACCACACACACATTAACATGATGAATAAAAATGCAACGATTTTATACATGACCCCTAGAGGGAAGTCTTTTGGGAGAAACCTAACTGCTATCTGAGTTAACATCCTAGAGTTGTCAACTTGGGAAAGTACCAACAAAATGATTAGGTTGGTGTATAAACAGTAAGATTTGGTTATTATTTTGTGTTTGCACACAGAACAAACTAATGAAAGTGAAAAATATTCCTCTGGGCACAGACTTGAGGACAGACCTACAATGGGTCTCATTACCAAAAGCTCAGTTTCAACAATGAAAGAAGGACCAAACATCTACACTGGAGGCTTATTCTCTTTCTGTGACCTATTGTCATCAACATCTAACTCACTGAAGCTCTGGAAGCACACATTTTCTTATAAACAAAGCAAGGCTTCGGATCATAAACAGAATTAGGGTGCAAAGGGATGTATGTCAAAAATAAGAGCATTGTCTTCCAGCCTAATACTCTCCTGGCATCGGAATCTTTGAAGCTGGAAAGAAAGAGTGCACTCATTCATTAAGTCAAGACCCTTAGGAACTGATGGGTCAGGCTCTACGCACTCAAAATAAAGCCAATGAATTAAATGATCCACATCTAAAGAGCTGCTCAGCAATCCTGCCTGGGCCACTGACACTGTGAATCAATCTTCTGATTGATTATTTCCAATTTTCTCTGCTCTACCTGAACATTGATACCCTCCTGACCGTACCGTGAGCTAGTAAGCTTGCTTCTTATTTCACTGAGGAAATAAAAGTCATCAGAATAGAACTTCTGCTTCTCCCTAGTACCAGATCCCCAGCTCAGCTGCCTCTGTATCACTCCTCTGCCTCTCTGGCTCTGTACTCTGCAGAGCCTGCCCCCACTCCTCCACTGGGCACTGGATCCCATCTCTACTCCTTTGAAGGTAATACTCCTGCAACCTCTCTTCTGAATTGAGTTATCCTTTTCTAGGAATTGGGTCCCATCAGGAGAGACAGCTGTACTATCTTACAAAGTAGCAAAAAATCCTCCCTGGATTCCATGTCCAATTTCCAGCCATCCATTCCATTCTCTCTTCCCCCTTATAGCTAAACATCAATAAAGGGCAACGTAAGCAGATTCACTCCCTTCACTCCCATGTGCACATGTGCCCATTCTATTCACCTTCACCTTTTCACTCTTCAACCTCTTGTGTGGTGACTAATAAGCACCTTCCACCCAAATCCGATGACTCGTTCTAAGCATGCTTTCCCTACTCCATCACTCCCACTCTGGGGCATTTGGCAGAGTCCTCACTGTTCTCGCATAAAACATTCGTCTTCTCTTGGCTTGCAATCAACAAGCTCTGTTTTTTTCCTAGCTCACTGTGCTGCTTCTTGGTTGCCATGGGTCCCCTACATCTCCCCTACCTCTATATATCAAGTTGCTCAGTCCAAACCACAGAGGTTTTTGGGAGAACTAAATTATATGACAGGAGTGGAAACGTTAAGACATTTCTTTGCTCACAGTAAGGTGAAGTAGGAGTTAACAATCATTTTTACTTATGATCACATTTTAAATAAAAAATACACAATATAGACGAAAGGGAAGAACAGTAAAAGAAACAAAACACAGAACTCTGGGTAAATATCAATTCATGAAAAATAGGAAAAGACAAACACAATCCCAAAGGCAGTGTACCCTTCAGAGAATAGACTGACATCATTTAACTCCTCAAACAGATTTCAGAATGGAACGCTTACCTCCACCAAATGGAGGCCTAATCTCTACTGAACATCCCAGTTATCAACTTGTGAAATGAGAGGGGAAAGACTCAATTTTAGATGAAGCAATCAACAGGGGGAAAAAAATCAGTATTTATAGCAAATTCATGAAGAAAATGCACTTACACAATTTTCTAACGTTCACACTCATTATGAGTTTGCTTGTGCTTTAAAAACTTCACTAAGGAAATATTTCAGGAGAAAAAATGTTAAACTCTAGGTAATTTCTATAGGGCTAAACATTTATCATAATAAAGTAGTTCTTAGGAAACACCTAGCTTAACCACTGCGCAGAGCTGATAAGGCAACTGAAGTCTGAAGAGGATAAATGCATTGCCCAAGGTCGTACAACTAATTAGTACTTAGATTGGTTTTTCTCATCTGCTTATATACTCCCATCCTTTTCTTTAGTCATTCAAGTGACGTTTTAAGGAAAATATTTACCCAGTGTTTTCATAGCCCTACAGGAATTCTCATCACATGAGAAAAAAGCTCCAGTAAATGAACTATTTCTGTTCCCCGCCCCCCCACCACTGTTTGCTAACAGTAAGCACTCAATAATTGTGTACCAAATAAACGATACTGTTGTGTTAAATTTCCCAGTGTCATCTTCCAGTGCCTACCATGTACCGTGCTTTCCTGCATATAATCATTGTCAATAGATCGTTTTTGGACGCATCTGAGTGAATGACCCCACCTTGACATATGTGTTAAAAGTAAATTCACTTGAGGTCAAAAATGGAAACCAGAAACAACAAGAATCTCCCCCCTCTTTTAAGATGGGCTAAACTTAGTGACTCACAAAAGATAGCATCAGAAAAGGGAAAAAGGGGCGCCTGGGTGGCTCAGATGTTGGGCGCCTGCCTTCAACTCAGGTCACGATCCCGGAGTCCTGGGATCAAGCCCCGCGTCGGGCTCCCTGCTCAGTGGGAAGCCTCCTTCTCCCTCTCCCACTCCCCCTGCTTGTGTTCCTTCTCTAGCTTTGTTTCTCTTTGTCAAATAAATAAATAAGAATTTTTTTTTAAAAAAAGAAAGGAAAAAAATTTGTGACTTTACAGTGGAGAAGCCCAGCGAATACAACCTTATTAACCAAGTGATTAGGTTACCCCCATCATGGATGTCATGTAGATATCACATAACCCCTGATACAATGGGACAAAATGGAGACTTCACCTCTGCAATAATTTTTTTTTCGAAAATCTGTAACTCTACTCTACTTATGAGTTAAACAGTAGACAAGGGAGATTGGGGGATAGTCTCCAGAATACCTGGCCAGTATTTCTTAAGACCATCAAGGTCATGGGGAAAAAAAAAGTCTCAGAAACTGCCACATACCAGACAAAATGGGGAAAACATGCCAACCCAGTGCCATGTGATGTCTTAGATTGGATTCTGGAGTAGAAAATCCAGAGTTTAGTTAAGAGTAGAGAAGTACTCTCAGTTTCTTTGACAAAGGTAGCACAGGAATATAAAATGTTCAACAATAGAGAAAAGTGGGTGAAGGGATACAGGAACTTCCAGTAGTAGCTTTGTAACTTTTTTAAAAGTCTAAAATTATTCTAAAAATAAGTTTAAAAAATGTATTTATTTCATTTTTAAAGATTTTATTTACTAACTTATTTGAGCAAGAAAGAGGGAAAGAGAATGAACAGAAGCAGTGGGGGAGGGAAAAAGAATCTGAAGCAAACTCTGTGCTGAGTGCAGAGCCCCAGTGGGGCTCGATCCCATGATTGCAAGATTATGTCCTCGGCTGAAGCCAGTAGTTAGATGCTAAGCCGAATGAGCCATTCAGGTACCCCTGGATTTATTTATTTGAGAGAGAGAGAGAGAGCGCGCGCACACGAGTAAGGGGAGGGGTGGAAGAGAGGGAGAGAAGAGACTTCTTGCAGAGTGTGGAGCCCGATGTAGGGCTCCGAGGACCCAGAGATCATGCCTGAGCTGAAACCAAGAGCCAGACACTTAACTGGCTGAGACATCCAGACATTCCTAAAATAAGAAGTTAAAAAAAAAAATCAGTGCTAAATATCAGGTGATGCACATAGGCTATCTGACGACTGAAGAAAGCAGTGTGCAGATATCTGTCTGGCCAGATCACCAAGTACAGGCATTCAGTGTTTACCCGTCTCATAGGTTTAACTATCCCACCATCAGAGTCGTCTCTTGTGCAATAGACACAGCACATGTCAATTAAGTGATTAATTATGTTCTCTTCCTGTAACCTTCCTGTGGTATTTATCAGTGTTTTCAGCACTGTTTCTGAAAGTGAGAATGTTGAGTTGGAAGGTGGTAGCAGGTGTCGTTGGCAGGGACAGGCACGTTCGAAGGAGGTCAGCTGGCTTGGGGACCCGCCGCCGGCGGGGCAGCTGGCATGTCTACGGCGTGTCCTCAGCAACAGCAACCACCCCAATCGGAGCTCCCGCTTTTGGGGAGTACGCTAGCAGGCCAGACTTGGCCCTGGCAGTTTCCTTTAGGAGATTACATTTCACCCTCTCAGTCTAGGAGGCTGCCATGATATTCCCATTTTAGAGATGAGAGTTACGGTCATCGGAGAGATAAATTACTTGGTCAAGGTCACAACTGCGATTCAAACACAAACATTCCTGACCCTTCCACCATGTCAGTGCATTCAAGACTGGAATTCCATTAAAGCAACGCCTAAGGCGCATTCCTAACATCATTCATCTTTGCCAGAGAATAATACACTCAGATATTAATATATTATTCATTATATATAATTATAAATATCCATATAATTCCCAGTACGCTGAGAAAATGTTAAAGGGTCGTTGAATACTATACTTGATAGACAACAAATTTTAGTCCTCTCCTACATTTAGAGGCTACACCTATTTCCAATTAGTTCCAAACTGGTTTTTGCCTGTTTTTTAGGGCCTAGATTTGTAAGAATTATCAAGGCAATTCAAACTCACACAGAGTAAGCTCATGCCAGAAGTCCAGTTTAGCCTGTTTACATGGGATAGTGTTAAATATTGGCCAGGATCAAGTTATTCTAGATATAAAAATACATATTGTATCATTGAAACTGCTTTGGAGTTAGAAATATAACAGATTTTCAAAAACTAACAACCCTCTGCCGAGACTATATGATTACATGATTTATTAAGGATTCATTTATATATTTCATTCAGATTATGGGAGTGAGTTTCTGTTATCATTATGGATTTACTTTAAGGAATTTTTTTGAACATTTCTCTTCGTGTTCCACCTTTCAAGCTAAATAGAGTTGCCTCTTGGACATCATAATTAATAATTCATAAAGCCAGTAATGAGAGTCTAATTCTTTTAAGTAAGTCTGAAATCTACCAGCAAGTGCCATGGAAGGGACTGGCAAAGACCAACCATCTTCTTGCTCTTATTTTAGAGGCAATGCCCCCAGGGGAGTCGGAGCTAGACAGAAGGGGAATGGTAAATCTTTGAAACAGTGTAGTCATCTTTCTGTCTGCTAAAATAAGCCAGGTAATTAAAAGGGCTGCCATCCTGTAATTACCAAGGAGTCCTGCCTTACGGACGGAAGTTGGGTTTTGTTAGACAACAAACATTAGAGCTTGTAATCTAATACAAATAATGATCCAGACACACGAGCAAGATCTATTAAACCATGATGGCAAACAGCCACACACTGCCTGGATGAATCACTCAGTGTATCAGCCTTTTTTTTAAGCCCAGTCATGAAGCACTGCTCTAGTTCAGGGTTATCATGTTGACAATCAGTAGATGGCCTAAGAGGATTCACTCCCTCTGGGATGCAGCTCAGACTGTGGTCCTCAAGTCCCTTTTATCTAGAGGTGTCCTATGCATTTTATTTAATTAATGCTTCTTAAATAACAGATCTGTTTTGACACTGTGTGTCACATATGGACTTGAACTGGTTCTTGTCTTTATACTCCACATGAGCTCTGCCAGCCTTCCTGTGAATCTGTAGTTGGTTTCAAGTTGGATTCAGGCAAGACAGCAAAGGAAAGAATCAAATATATAACCGTGAAGGACAAACTTCCCTGAGCAACCACAGTTTAGATGCACCATATGGGAATGCCTGAGTTGGCCATCTTTACTTCTAATTAATACATTGTTTTCTTTAGATGCAAATCTTTAGAATGAGTTAACTCCTTGATTCCCTCTTTCAGTGTGTCTTTGTCCTTCTGAGACCCAAAGACACTGCTGAATTCACTGGATTTATATTTATACAAGTCATCTCCCCCAATTGGATATAAGAAGTTTCCTTAGAAGTTTTATCACATAAGACATGATGAATAAAAGCACTTGCCAAGAAATGTCACCTTCTTGTAAAAACTCAAATCACAATTACCTCTGGCAAATGGTGGACAGATAATGCCACGGAAAAGATAGACTGATAATTGAAATCCACCGATAAGCCTCAAACCTCATTTCGGCCCCAAGTCTCAAATGCTTCCCTACTCCCAACTGACTTTCTTCAGAATCGAAGGGAAGCTGTAAAGTATTAACTGACTTGAGATCAATTCTTTCAAAAATTATAAGCTATTTCTCTTTAAGTTTGGAATGAGAAAGGATATAAAACACTCTTTATAATTAGTAGCCTTACAAGTCAGTTTAACTAACACTGTAGCTCCACCTCCCAATACAAACATGTATGTCCATCACCTTGTGAGTTAAATTAGATTTTGTGCTAGTCTGTCACTTATAATCACATTTATATTAGAATATATTATCAGTCATGTATAGAAGGGAGAAATGCAGAGGTTCAGGAAATGGTTCCTTCCCGTCTTAAACTTTCCCACCAAAGGAAATGAGAGACGAACAGAGAGGGGTGTAAGGCAGGGCAGAAGCTATAAGGCATTGATGTTTAAGGAAAAGAATCAGAAGGGCTGAGGAAGCTGAAGCTGCAGAGAGAATTGAGAGAGGGGAGATTTCACACAGAATTTTCTGCAAGATTCAGTGGTTGAACTACAAGGGAAATGACTCTTGCTTACTGCCACATCCAGATCAGAAGTCCCTGCCCTCACCCGTGACACTGACCCTGGATTTCAGGATTTCCATCCATTGAACCCCATTCCAGATGACAGGTCCTGAATCAGAGACTAGAAGTGATTATCCCAGGAAAGTGTCCCCTCCTCAATTACTGCCAGTTTTAGCCATTTGTGTCTTCCACAACTCTAGGCCAGTCCATAGTGGAACCAGGTGGAGGTCCTAAGTTTATAAACCTCTGGCTCTCCATCAAACTTCTTCTATTCTGTTGGCATCCCTGCCTGTGCCCTCGGATACCCGTCCTGATCTTCTCTGACTTTACTGCATTTGATCGTTGACCTCCACAATTATGACAGAGCCCAGAACCCTAATATCTAACACACCCGCAGTCTTAACATCCTCTGGCCTACCTCACCTAGTTTCCTCATTTATCACAGTACAGACAGGGATCTAACGTAGTGAATGGAAGGTAAAAAGTGCCCAGTAAATACTGAATCATAGAGAAGATGAACTAAAAATCAGCTATGCATTTAAAGAAGCATATAGAAAATATAAACATTGAGAAGTATTCATATGTGGAGTTAATTTAAGATTTCAGGACCAATGTCACCTCATCATCTGTGCATCCCTTTATTGGGTATTCTGTAGGCCTCTGACGTTTACGCAATCACGTAACAGCTAGATGTGTTAGACTATGTCACACCTACAGGAAGAATGAGGACAGTATCTGGTAATGTAGACTCCAGGAAGAAACTTGTGCTGTCTCCGCATTTTCTAGGCATTACGATACCATACAACATTTGCCAACTTTCTGCTTTCTCATCTGAGTTAAACCTGAGACTAAAGTGGTTAATAAAGAAAGAGATCCTAATTTGGCCTCTTCAGCATAATAATTTTCTTCTGCTGTTCTCCTTTGCCCAGTTCCGTTTTCTTCAGTCCATAAGTCATCGCTTGGGGTTCACAAGGTACTACGCTTCCCTTCATTTCCCTAACCATTGTGTTCAGACACAAGATGAATCTGCCCATAAACCCAAGGAGGATCAAGCAGCTGAAGATAGGCTGATCACATGAGACCAACTAGGCACTTCCAACTTACAAGCGTCCCGAAGTTTCTCTTTGTCATAGTGGAATCCTTCATAGTCTTGTAAACTGATTCTGTTCACCCGGATCCTCAGGCGGTCTGGGACAGACTGGGGACTGCAAAACAAGAACCAAGTAGTCAGACAAATGAGAGAGTGGAAGTAAGAGTCACATGCACCTGGAAGGACTAAAGGTAATAATGTCTCCTCGTGCTTGGAAGAAAAAGTTCCCATTCGCACTGGACTTGTAGCTTCTTTACCAGGATGTGGCCATTATCTGGAGAATGTATCTCCAGAAACCTCAAGTTTCTGGAATTTACATAATAACATGGAAACAGGCAGACAAAGTCTCTGGAAGTCTCATATCCTGTTTACTATTAACTTATTAAAAATTCTAATAAGATCATGTGTTTAGTTTCACAATAAGTTAGACACAGCTAATCTGAAACACGGAGACATGGTATTGAGCTATAAAAAACTGCTCTGGAAAAATGTGCCCCTTTCAGTCAAATATAGCAGTTTGACCTTCAGAAGATGCCTGTGATGGTGATTTTGAGTGCCTCAGAATGAAAAATATTTTAAAATAGATATAATGTATGTCCTTTAGAAAGGGAATGAAGTTGTAATTCATTAAAAAAAAAAAAAACAAACCTCAATCCAAACTGGTTCAGGGTACATGTCAAAAAATTAAAAGAGGGTAGTACCACACTTTCTGAAGCATCCTAGTCACTCACAGAATGCCCTTGGATTTTACACAGTATTTTCAAAATAGTTTAATCATTGGTCTTAGTTGAGTGAAACAATTTAATTTTCATCATCACCTCTACGGATCGATGCATTTCTTCAATGTATTAAGAGAACACAATCCCCACCTGTCCTTCAATATTACCTTATACTTAGTTTTCATTGGTTCAGATAATTTTAGCAAATACAGCATTGCTTCTCCTTTCTTGTGTTGTGGGATAAAAAGTCACTATTGACCAAAGTAGAAAGAATAGCATTACTCTTCTATTCATTTCAGTAAAGAAGAGAAGGACTGGAAGAGGAGAAAGAGAAAGAAAGAGAAGAAAGAGTGGGAAGGAAAAAGAAAAAGACAGATGGCAGGAGGGAGGGATAAAATATTGTCAGAATACTGTGACCCCCACCTCAAACACACACTTGCACGGAATTCCACTGCAACTCTGGAAGGAGGGAAAAATAATGTAATCTCATTCTCTTGCCTAATGCCTTATCTTAGGGCAAAGCACAGTAATTCCCTCCATGTAAACTCCCATTGTAATACCCCCCAAACAGCATATAGATCCAACTAGGGCTACGTATGTGCATACCCATATGTGGTTCCCTTCCTCCTCCCACACAAAGATATTCAGATACAAATGCATAAATTCTCAAGAGAGCTTGTGGACAAATAAAAGTGTCTGAGGTTCACTGGGTTAAAGACTAAGCCAATATGAAATGGCAAGATGGCTAATTCTGAGGGAAAGTTTTAAGAAGACAAATCAATACACTAGTCCATCAAAGTGTGTCTGTTGAGTGTCCACATTGTATTGGGCATTGTGCTGGATGTGAAGTAGGCACTGATAAATAAAACTGGCACAAGTCGTGATGGGGAATAGTATCTGGTGTTTTCTTTTTAAGATTATTTATTTATTTATTTGACACAGACAGAGAGAGAGAGATCACAAGTAGGCAGAGAGGCAGGCAGAGAGAGAGGAGGCAACAGGCTCCCTGCCGAGCAGAGAGCCCAACGCAGGCCTCGATCCCAGGACCCTGGGATCATGACCTGAGCTGAAGGCAGAGGCTTTCACCCACTGAGCCACCCAGGCGCCCGGTAATAGTATCTGAATGCATGTTTTGAATTGGTAGAACATACCTTAAATATCACGGGTACCCTTACCATCATTTACAGAGAGGGAAGCTGAGGTTTAGAAAGGTAAAGTGATTATACAGTCACATAGCTACTAAGTGGCAGAGCTGGGAGCAGAGTCTTGGACTCTTCACTCATCAGTTTCATGCTTGTTTTATTGTATGATGCCAAGAATCCCATGAATTAACATAGTCAAATGATCTCTATGTGGTGTTCAGACTGTTACTAATAAGCAATCAACTGGGGGATAATTAAGTAACTGTGGTACACTGAAACAAGAAAACACTGGGCAAAAATTACAAATGAGTGTGTAGATTTGTTTAGTGGGAAGTCTTACTATGACATTGTGAAGTAAAAAAAAGGTGGAAAATTATATCTGGAATAATCTCCTTCATGTAAACTGTGGAATTTTGGCATTTGTATATGCATCCTAGTGTCTGGAGAGAAAGTTCGGTGGCCTACCCCAAGCAGTTATCTCTACATGATGGGATTTAAGGATTATTTTACATCGAGTATCATCATTTTTAGAAAAAGATTTTAAAATTATGTCAATATATAAATAAATGATAACTCAGAACCAGAGTAAAGGTAAGAGTTACAGCAAAGTAGGTAAGAAAGGATTTAAGCAATTAACAGAGTGACCATACAGTGTTTGAACTAGATGCTTATCCCAAAATTAAGAGGGGTCTGATCCTTTTACTTTCAAGTTCACCCTAGTGACCTGTAAAGATTGTAATTAAGAAACATTTCCCCACAAGTTTATTAGGTAAGAGGGAAGCAGGAAGCACAGAATGTGGTGGCCCACCATACTCTCTGGGAGATGGGGGAGGACAGAGGTTGAAAGAGCTCACTTCAATACATTTCGAGATGACAGTAGGTCTAATGACATTAAGCTCTAGCATTCTCCAGTGGGTAGAGACATCAGGAGTAAGACCTGGTTCCAGCAGTAGCTGTAGAGTAAAAAATAGGATTCAGAGAATGACTACAGACCAGGCACAGTACTCCTTCATCCCAGAAGCTCCCCGCCAGCTCACCACTCTTATGGCCCATCTGTGCCTGCTCCCTGCCCACATGCTCCCACCTCCCTGCTTTGCATCTGTGCCCACCAATTCCAGACACACACTCCTGCCTCCTGAGCCACAGCCTCCACCAATCTTCCTCAATGGTGGCATACCACGGGCATACAACAGGAACTGTCATTTGAATGGAACTTTCCAGAATCCAAATGAATTCATATATTATCTCACTTCACCTCCAGAGTGATCGGCTAGGCAGAAGACAAGAAAATGGAGACTCAATAAGTGCTCGTCACTCTCCCCCATCCCACCTTCTTACACACTCACTCTCTTGTTGTCAGCACCCATCTGTTCCTGACGACCTGCAACACAACCCACGTTCAACCACAGCAGCTTGCTTAAACCCCCTCTTCTGATGAGGGTACTTGGTGTTTGGCCTGCTATCAAATGTTGGGGCTCATCTGCAAATTTTAGGGCAATCACAGGGTCCGTGATGGAAATCTCCTTTGAATTCTTTCATATCCTGGCATAAAGACCAGGTAGCTTACTGTAGTTTGAGAGCTCAGGCTCTGGAGTCAGATTGCCTAGACGTGAAGTACACTTCTTTTAACTACTGGTTAATCAGGAAACCCTGTGCTTCAGTCTCCTCATGGGTAACATAGAGATAAGAACAAGATCGACGTCACAGAGATACTGGGAGAATGACATGGGTCAATACAGAAAAGTGGCCTGGCATATTTTGCCCAGTAGACACTCGCTATTATCAGTATAATCATTATTCTGAAAATCTCTCCCCTACATAAGGTTCTGCTAATAATAGCATCTGCTGCATTCTGAGACCACCCTAGGCCCTTCTGACCAGCTGCTGAGTTCCTCTGTGGGGGAACGGTCTAGTTCGGATGGTGCCATCATTCTCCTGGACCTTCTCCCACAGGTATTTTATAGGCCAAATAATAACATAAAAACAGATAAGAAGGTGGGAAAGATAAAATACACAGATATTAAGTGAAAGCCAAGTAATCCAATTATGTCCCTTTATGCCAAAATATATTAACGTCCCATTAATGGTTGAGTGGAGGTGGACGATGACAAAGCTGTTCCTCGGAGTCTGGGGAAGAGCAGTGCCATTACTTTTCTAAAATTAAATTTTCCCGAGAAAGTAAGTAGAGCAGAGAAGAGATGAACATCCTGGATAAAAATGGATTTGCCTCCATGCCAACATCTACCACAAACTCTCCCGATACTGATGTAGACTCTGGAGCAGAGGTTCTAAAGCAGACTTCCTAGGGATCACTCCAGGTTCTGAAAAGGCACTCAGCAGTCTTTGAAGCCCCTCTGAAATCAGGACAGTGACCGCAATCTATCACCTCCTCACAAATTTCCTCTGAAATGTCAAGACTGAGGTTTTTGTGCATGTTGGAAGTTCACGGCTCTGGACATAATGCCCAAATGTCTCCATGACAACTCCCTCAAGAATTACCAGAAAGTACCTCATTAAATTCACGCACTTGGGCTCCAGACCACACCTTCCCACATTCACATTACACACACCTGTTACTCTGAGATGCTGGCAGGGAGAGGAAGGTGGAGCACCATCCAGACAACTCCCAGAACACTCGCTGCTATTCAAATTGTGCCTTCCTTACTACATAGGATTCTCTCAGTCCTCATAACACGTTCTCCTCTTTCCAACCTTCTCACGTGGATACTCCTTACAGATGAAGAGAAGGAGTTGGAGGCTTTTGTTCCCCAAGGTCCCTTCAATGCCAACAACACCAGATAATTGCTTCTCATTGGAAACATGAATCATCTGGGATTAATATCCTTTAATCTTAAGACACTATAACACATTGTGCAACATAAGACACAAACTAGGAAAAATCTTAGCTCCAATCTGAACTCTGTTAATTAATACATGTTTGGCCTTGAGAACTCTGAAGTTACCTTGGATAAACCATTTTCTGATTTGGAAATGGAAATGATAATAGGAATACGTGAGCATTAAATGAGAAAAAAATACTTGTAAGGCAGTTAGCACATCCCTGGTAAATAGTGTTACGTATGTTGCACTTTTAGAAATACCCCAATGCTTCAAATTTCATAGCCTTTTTAAAAAATGTAATCCTAGATAATATCATAGCAGAGGCCAGAGTCACAGCTCTAAGTAGCAGTTAGTAGATATCAAACCGTAGCAGAATGACAGTTTGATGACACAGTCAGAGAGACAAAGATTCAGAGTTACATAGCCATCCATAGTCTGTGGAGAGCCAAAGCAAGTGGGGACTGCAAATGTTTGCAAGGCATCTTAAAGATACTGAGGATATAAATCCTCATTCATGTTAGAAGAGACCCTTAAAATTATATGATTACTCTACATTTTGTATTTTGTCCAATTTTCATTAACATTTTTAAATGCTTCAGGGTAAGACCTTCTCCCTAAAATACTCATTGTGTAGACTCACTGACTTTTATGATGAACTCTAATTTAACCAGGAAATCACTACTCATATATAAAGACTGAGTTTTCCTTTGCAAGGCAGAAAATGTCACAACTTTGCCTTTCTCCTTCCAGGCCTGATTTAGTCATGATACATTGCTCTAATTTCTTTCAAGCAAGGTAAGCGTGAGATTCTATGTGATCATAACCCTGATGCAAAAAGGTATAATTCTAACGAATCTTTAATAGGATTCATTTGAACTGGCCCTTGTTTTATGAATGGACTTTGGTGTGAATTCATGGCACAAAAGACTATTCCTCTTCTTTACGTCTCCAGCACCTAAAAGACTCTGGCCCGCACTGTCTACAATCAATGTTTTTAAACAAATAAATGAATGAACTGCAGGAAAGCTGAATTCCTCTGGGACTATACATGGCCCTTTAGCACAGCTGGACATCATCTGAGCCTCTCCATAGCCGTTTTTCTCTTTGTGAACCCTAAGCAAAACCTGCTTAGGTTGTTCATTTCTGTCCTTTCTCCATCCAGCTCTCCGAGATCTGGAGGTAAATCCATACTGGATTATGCTTCTTCTCATCTGATCTCTAGAGAGATCTGCAGAAATAGAAAAGAACATACAAATGGTAGAAGTCCCTACCAGAACAATATGAATACCATTTCAGGACAGCCTGTTCTTCAATTAAATAACAGTGAACCAGAAACATTTACCATACCACATCCTTCCATCAGCTATCAAGCCGGGCCTTATTTAGATATCATTATACTCAATAGCTTCCTTTAGCAACTTCCTAGAAATTGCTGCAATTTACCCTGGGACATTTTCAAGCTGCCACTGACAATAACCTATCCTAAAACACATCCAAGTGGGCCTGTTGGCATTAGCAGTAAAGCCAAATTGAATCAAAGCTTCTGAACAGAGAAGCTAAACAGAGAGACTTAAAATGGATTTCTGACACCTGCCGAGTTCACAGGGAACTATTATAATTCAGTTGTCTTCTGTCTGGAGTAGAGAACAATGCCTCCGAAATGTGAAGATAATTTTAAAGGAGTTTTTGAATTTGGAACCAAAGATAAGCTAAATTCATATCGACAGCAATCCTGAGCTCCCACTATCCAATATATTCTTCTAAAGAAAGTACTTTTTTTTCACTCCCAAAATAGAGAAAGTATTTTTAAAAGTTGTTAATTCTTTTTCAATAGACACTGGTTGTCCAGGTGGCTCAGTCGGTTAAGCATCTGACTCTTTATTTGGGCTCAGGTCATGATCGCAGGATCCTGAAATAGAGCCTGGTGTGGGGCTTTGCCCTTAGCACGGAGTCTGCTTCTCTCCCTCTCTCTCTCCCTCTGCTCCTTCCCCCCGTCTCTTGCACTTACTCTATCCCTCTTAAAACAAAGCAGAACCCACAAAAACTTAATTAAGTTTTTCACTGAAAACATCCATTTGTGATGTAGTTAATATGATATGTCATACTTACAAATTATTTGAGACAGCTATCCCTCTAGATCTCCAATAAGATAATGGAATTTAATCATTGCAGAGTTGGGAGAAAACTTAGATGTTCACTGATTCACTATTTGCTATTCCATCTGACTGTCTATTACTCTATGACTGTATCTATGGCTGCTCCAACTCTGCTTGACCGTCCTCAAGTGTGGAAGGTGCAGGACAGAAGTGCCCTATTCTTTGTTTAGACTATCCACTTATAAATTCTTCAGAGAATCTGCCATAATGTATTAACTTTTCTTCTACCATTCGGGTTGGAACTGGGTTTTAGGTCAGTGGGATAATCAACCACAGACAGTAATGGCAAAAGAATGTAAACTTGAGGCACCAGAGCTAGACACCTATCAAAGAAACCATTTACTGACTTAATGGCTAATAGTCTAAAAATAGGTTTTCAGTTCCAAATATCAGAGAACTTTTATGCAATTGGTGGAAACAAAAAAATATTTTTTTAAGTTTTCTGGACATCTTCAAATATACACTGACACACACATTTTCATGCTTTCTA
Organism: Spilogale gracilis; assembly: GCA_004023965.1. Lineage (NCBI taxonomy): Eukaryota > Metazoa > Chordata > Mammalia > Carnivora > Mephitidae > Spilogale > Spilogale gracilis. The sequence goes on from PITA01003297.1 coordinate 136,323, forward strand.
GTGACATTCATTATTATGCTTCCTAAATTGCAAGAAAGGAATATGCGGCAGAGTGAAATTAGCATGTGGTCATTACAGACTGTCTCTTGGGCTGGGCGTCAGGTCATGGCATATGAAGGAGAAGCAAAGACAAAGAGCTAGCAATGGCTTCACTTAGTGGCGCCTGCAAGCAGCTCGGCAAGTATAATAGCTTCATTTCTGCCCAAAAGGAAAAGAAACAGACAAACTGGCTTGGTCAATATTTCAAATTCTCCTGACCATCCACTTCTTTTTGCGATAATGAACGTCACCGCTGTTACCAACTCAGCCAGCAATTCTGAGACTTTTATGTAGAGCCTCCCAAATATACAGAACATTACAACTTCTGAGAACAGAATCGTAGATTTATTTTTTAAGCTGTAGACCCTCAAACTTTCCTCTACACGAGATGACACTGTCCCTTTACCTTCTCCTTTCCCTTCATTCATGCTCATTATACCCACTTCTCAGTCCACACTCCAATCCCCCTTCGGTAGCATCCCTCACTCTGATTAACTCCTGAAGCACTTTTCTCTGGATTTCAGTTCAAAAGACTCTTCTGATTCTCCACCTGCTCTTTCTTTCTCTCCCCTGCAGTTGTCTTCTTTTAAATAGCATTCAAATATGTATGCTTCTCTGTCCACGCCAGTGACATGCCCCCAGGCCAATCTACCATCATCTTGCACCTAGACCAACTGCTGTAGACTGAGCTCTCAGTGTGAAACGTAAAGGTGATCATGACCTGGGGATTTTCCCCCCATTAAATCATGAGCTCTTTGAGGACAGGAGGCCCAGCAATAGCTATCTTTGTTAAACTGCTGCTTCCCATATGGACTTACTGATTTTGAAATGAGAACTATTTTCCATGACAACGAGCTACATTCTTCATCCCACCTAATCATGCGTGCTATGTAATGTGCATCACTGGCAGAATGGAGACCAGTCAACAGAAATTGGTTCAAGGGAAAAATCAATTCCCATTACTAAACTAACAAACAAAAAAATAACCTCAATGCTCATGCTATCCTCACAGACGGGGTTGATTCTCTGGTTTGCCTCTGGTTAATACGAATGGAGAAAGATTTCTACTTGTCATTAGACACCACCTACAGGTTTAATCTAAGAGTCTCCTGTCCTAATACTTGCTAAATTGACAACTCAATGACAAGCTTTCAGAAAAGTTTATAGGAGCTTCAGACTTTAAGTTCCCACTTGTATTCTTTTTAGACTGTTTTATGTTTAAAGAGTATAGGAGATAGACAGATATCATGATACAAGGCAAAGGAAGCAAATGCCCCCAGAAAATACAAAGGAATGGAAATTAGAGGTAGAGGAAACATGTATTTTTGTAGAATCGTGCAAATTCAAACCGATGAATAAAGAACAGCTGGAATGGGAATAAGAACTCAGGGCTAGTCTTTCATCATACCAGGCGAGAATCATTTCTACCTCAAGAGATAACTCCACTTAATGGAGGTTTCCTGGCTATTAATAATGACTAAAGATTCTATCATAAAATACTAATAAGGGCTACTTTTAGTATCAGAGCCTGCAGTGGCTTGGAGAATTCTTTTGCTGCTCTGATTGTACAGAGGTCCATTAATTACTATCTCCAGTGGAGTGAGGCACCACTGGGGCTGAACTAATGAGACAGAATAGGATAATGTTACTCTCAAGCCATCCCAATGGCGTCGGATCTCGTGTGCTCAGAAGGAGAGACATTTCTTTTATTTAAGGTTTCAATTTCTGTGTCTCAAACAAAAGTAAAACCTAACACTTATTGGCTATTTAAATGCTAAAATCTTCTGTTGGGTTTGCAATCAAAAACTGTTGGAATATCCTGTACTTATTTGGAACTGATAAAGAAACTGACTTTCTTTGCTGGAAAGGAGTGTAGAACAAGTATGGGGACTTGTATAGTTTAAGAAGTGTCATTTCGGGGCGCCTGGATGGCTCAGTTGGTTAAGTGTCCAACTCTTGATTTCAGCTCAGGTCATGATCTCAGGTTTGTGAGATCGAGCCCCAGGTCAGGCTCCATGCTCAGCAAGGAATCTGCTGGAGTTTCTCTTCCTCTCCCCTTGCCCTTCCTTCCATTCAAATGCTCTCTCTCAAATAAATAAATAAATCTTTAAAAAACAAAAAGTTAGAAGTGTCATTTCACAAAAGAAAATACGGTAGCATATATCATGTATATGATAAAGGACTAAATTAGGCTACAACTATTAGTGTATTTGCTCTATCTTCTAATAACCCTATGCACTTTGATGAATAAAGTGGTGGTATTTGAGTAAGAGTTGCACTCCTTAAAAAAAAAAAAAACCCTAGAGTACATGTATTTTTAAATATTTAACACTTATTTCATCTCTGATCCTAAAGAAAAAAAAATTGAGAATTTTTTTAAGTAAAAATAACTAAACAAATCAAAAGCTGAAAATGCATAAGGCAATAATGGTGTGAAAATAAATGTGCCCATTTTATGAAGGTGGAGAGATGTAACCCAACTTAATTTGAGAAAGGACTGAACACATGAATTACCAGATGTGTTCCTACTGAAAACCACAGAGCAAAGGAAGTAGCTCTGCCTCCCTAGGAAACATGCTAGGTAAGAAGAGGATTCCATATTTGGTTTACATCAAGAAAATAAAAAAGTATTGACCTAACAATAAATGGTATTACATAAGAAACGCTTCCTTAAATGGTTTCAACTTTCTATATAAAGCATTTTACGGAAAGACACAGATACTTTCTTAAAATCTGGGTGTTTAAGAAAATTTGCAGAACCATTTCTCATATTAAGTAATTCGTATTTCACTGTGTTACATTCTGACTCTTGTTCCCCTCCAGGATGACAATGGCTTGCCAAGGTCTGGAATGTTCCGTGGTGCTGTGTCTAGCTCCCGAGAGGAAGAGGATACCACTTCTTTCCTATTCCATCTACCACTGGGGGAAAGCAACATCCCCCACTCACAGCATAGACTGTTCCCACCACCTTGTGCTTCCTTCTCCGAGATCCATGAACAAATCAAAGTACCCAAGCCAGATTCCCCTGTCCAACTCAGTGAATTCAACCAATCAGGCAGAAACTGTCCTCACCACTCTCTAATTCCTAATCCAATGACCAAGGGAATTTTTGTTTTTTAAATCATTCTTCTGGGTGGTGTCCAAATGGACAGAACAAAGACACTTTGCTAGAACAGGACTTGTAAAAATTATATAATTCTATCCCTACAACTACTCATCAACAAAAGTAACTGTAAAATTTCATAGTAAACTTGAGGAAAAAAAAGTTCCTGAAGATAAACATTTTGTGCTAGACTAATAAATTACTTGGATATGAAGCGCAAAAACACAAATTAGTTAAAATACTAACTAGTTACCAAAACTAGAAAGAAAATAATGGAAAAGAAAAGGAAAAGGATGGTTTCTGCTGAGAATATGAAAATAATTCAGGGTACTTTTGTTTGGGTATATTTTCCTCTCTCCTTTCACTTACCATCTTACAGAACAAGCCTTTACCGAAGGCAGTATTTTAACATTTCATAAGCCAAGAACCTCTCATCAAGGAAACTTTAACTGTTTTACTTTGCCTGAACAACAAAATATCCTTAGACCAAAAGATTTATGTCCCGATTAGAGAACATAAATCACCTCTCTTGAGAGCAGGAGAGTCTACAAGATAAGAAAAAGAAAATCAGGTATGCCTGGGTGACTCAGTGGGTTAAACCTCTGCCTTCGGTTCAGGTCGTGATCTCAGGGTCCTGGGATTGAGAGTCCCACGTCGGGCTCTCTGCTTAGCAGGGAGCCTGCTTCCCCCTTTCTCTCTGCCTGCCTCTCTGCCTATTTGTGATCTCTCTCTCTGTCAAATAAATAAATAATATCTTTGAAAAAGAAAAAAAAAAGAAAAAGAAAATCATTACAGTTCTCAATAATAGAAAGCTGAAAACTTAGGCCTTTTTGTTCCATTTATAATCCTTCCAACACCTTTCATTTCAGTCAAATATCTTAGCTATAACTTTGGAACTTACTGAATTCATTTTTAGAATTTCAGTTTCTGACACAAAATGTGATGAGTTCTGGGGACAAATTAATGTAGCATCAACAAGGATTTTCTCTTTCTGTCTTTAACAGTGTACTTTCTTTTCATTTCTTATAAGCATTTCAGGGCATTATGACAGATCGGGAAGCTAAATCACATTGGTATAATTAAATTAAAAATCTACATATGAAATGTGCATTGCAGTTTATTACTACCTCAACAAAACAATCCAAAATAAACACCCTCTTGGAATGTTCCCAAGAAATGTCTAGATTTCATTGTTATTGGTAAGTTCTTCCTACTCTATGGTGGAATAGAATATCAGTTACTGTTGTAATACTGGAGTAAAAACTGAAATGTTGCTCTTTTTCTCTCTGAATGCAATAAACTCATTAATAACACTGCAGATTGTGGTTTATCTAGGATATAAATAACTACTTTCCAGAAGTATTTAGAGGGTTCTTTTTCCTACATGAGAGTCCATTTGTAAATAAATCTTTTGTTCATAAACACTAGCGAAATTACCCTCTTCCCTTTCCACTTATAGCCTGTATTTCTACAGTTACTTTTATTACAGTAATACTTTAGAGATTCATGTATGAAGAAAAATTTAAAGTTTATATTATTTGACCACCTTATTTTCCAGAAAATGGGTTTGGGTCCACAGAGGTCAACAACAACCTTACTGCACCCAAATAGTTAATAACAACAATCTGTTAGAAATAAAAGAGCACTACTGTTTAGCCCTTCTTGTATCTTTTAACAGCACGATTTTAAAGAATTAAACCATATATATGAGTCTTATACACAAAGTTGAGTCTTCATACAGTTGGTGAAAGGAAAAGAAACAAAAGTAAAATTAGGTCAAATTTATCCTGTATGAAGTTGTTACGGGCTGGGTTGTGCCCCCGCACTCTACAAAAATTCATATGCTGAAGTCCTAATCCTGGTATCTTAGAATGTCCCTGTACCTGAAGATAGGGTCTCTTAGGAGGAATGAGGTTAAAATGAAGTGATATGGGTGACCCCTATTCCAATCCACCTGGTGTCCTTATCAAAAGAGCTTAGGACAGGCAGACACATGCAAGGAAGGCCACCGAAAGACAACCAACAGCGATAAACCAAGGACACAGACTTCAGGAGAAACCAACACCAACCCCACCAACACCTGGACTTCAGACCTCCAGACTCGAGGCTGTGAGAAAGTACACTTCTGTCGTTTAAACCACTCAGTCTGTGGAACTTCGTTACAGCAGCCCAAGCAAACCACACAGATGCCTACTCAAGAGAATCGTGCCTGATTAGAGAACTAATACATTTTATTTCAGTCCTACCACTACTGACTACAAAAAGATCACATAAATGGAAGAATGAGAGGCATCTCAGTTTTGACTTTCTAAAATTCCTACCTGGCTTAGATATCTCTGCTGGCTTGATGTTACTGTTGAGGATATTTAGGTCTTAATTTCTACTTCTCCTAAAAGTCAAGTACACAGAACAATGTCTTTCTACACACACACACACACACACACACACACACACACACACACACACACACAGAGTTGTGTTTATTGAACTAATATTACTTCTAAAGTCATTTTTTTATTTTGATTTCTTAAAATTTATTTTGATCAAACAAAGAAAGTCAAAACTTTGCCTCATGGCTTTGTCCTGCCGGGGAGGGCCTAGAGCACACACTGTACCTGATCCTTCCTGCAGACTCTCCCCACGCCC
>PITA01003298.1:0-10342 GCA_004023965.1 Spilogale gracilis
GAGGGATCATTTTAAAGCGAGACAATAGAGAAGGTAATAGAGAAAAATTTTGAATATTTCATAATTTGACTGGATTGGCCTTTGTGTATGCATCATTGAAAATCCATCCGTTGTATTGAATGTCTTTGGTTTCTAGACAAATCAATTCTCCTAGTCCCCAAAGAGAAAAATAGAATGAGTTAGCAAGAGTGTTTAAGATGGTATGATTCTTACTGTAAAAAATAGTATGAGAGGGGCGTCTGGGTGGCTCAGTTGTTGGGCATCTGCCTTTGGCTCAGGTCATTGTCCCAGAGACCCGGGATTGAGCCCCACATCAGGCCCCCTGCTTGGCGGGAAGCCTGCTTCTCCCTCTCTTATTCCCCCTGCTTATGTTCCCTCTCTGGCTGTGTTCCTCTTTGTCAAGTAGATGAATAAAATCTTAAAAAAAAAAAAGTATTAGAAATGTAATGTAAATAAAAATGATCCCAATTTTTTCTTTGTCGAAAGTTAAATCAGATTATAATTTTCAATAATCTCCATGAAAGTTACCTTTGAAATCATGGTTTTAAAGAACAATATTTAAGTTAGCTGTGTATATGAGTAGTGGAGTTTCAGATATCGCAGCTCAATTGCTTCCGCATCCCCAAAATAATTCTGAAACCTCAAGAAACCCTTTTGTAGTGTTCGCAAAGCCATGCAAAGCTTTATTCTTTATATACAGAACTTCAGCCTACTCTCAACTCCATGAAAGATGGACTTACTTAGGGTAAAAGTAATAATTTTTAATATCACCTTTCTATTAGTTCTAGTCTAATGCACAGGAAGACATAACTCACTTCTGTAACAATAAGGGGAAATATATGTATGGATGGATGTCATCAGTAAATGCCTTTGGCTAAATAAGGCACAATTGATTTGAAGGGCATACATCTGAATGGGCCTTTGAGTGGCCCAAGGATGGAAAGGAATTCATAACTGTCAGTGTTCATTGTAGGTGGCCCCCCTCCTTTTCTCCCTCTCCTTCTTTCTCCTTCTCTTCCTCTCTGTCCTCCTCTTCCTCTCCCCTTCCGCATCTACTTTCCCCTCCTTTCTATCCTCTTCCATTCCCTCTCTTCCCACCTCCCCACCCCCCATCCTCCTCTCTTTGAGGTAGATAACTGCTAAATGAAAATATGTATGGTAATTGGAGAGGAATGAAGTCACACTAGATGTTAGGAGAAGTGTAGGTGTAGGTTCAATTAACTGAATGGATTAAATGGAATAAATATGTCAAAGCACAGCATGATCAGAGAGTAGGTGATGGAAAAGAAAATGTTTGAGATAATCATAACAAAGGATAAAACTTTTGATTTTTTGGTGGAATTTCAAAGAGAAGAGCAAAAATGACCTTTTTTTCTAGTTGCCATGCGCTTAAAGAATTCTAGGATTTGGAGTTTGTTGAGGCAGAGGTTAGCACAGTTTTGTTGGTCAACCTCAAGTGAGTCAAAGCCAGTAAACAGTTCTGTCAGACAGACAGATCTGTGAAGCAGAACTTGGGATGTAGAAAGTTGACTATTAAGTCGACACATCAAGTTCCATGAGATGTAGTTTTCCTAAAAACCAAAAACAGAAGCATGAAAATATAGCAGCTCGAGTATCACCATTGTACCAGCCCTGTTTTAACTTTAACAGCTCTTTCTGGAGTACAATCACAATGCTGTTGTGTTACCGAAAAATAAAGGACAGCAAAACAATGGTTACAGGTTGGTTATAAGCAGATGTCACTGTGGAGAAGAAAAATTGCATCCCAAACTTGAGCCAGATTGTATACCATTATCCAGAGAAATGCACACATCTGTGAAAAAACACATTTTGAAAAGCATTGCATTTTGTAGAAAGCATCAACCTCTCAGGTCTGGAGTTGAAGAGTGAGTCACATCTGAAAGCAGGGAAGTGCTTGTGACTTAGCATTTTAACTCTTGGGGAAGGGCTTTACTCAAAATAGCCACACAGATTTAGCAAAATTGGCACCTTCTCTTTAGAGGAGTGAAGCTGCAGGATTTCTGGGAACACTGGGCACAGTTGACACATATGCTTTTAGTCAATGAGTGTTGTGAAAGGCAAGAATAAAATCATAATGACCTTTCAAATGAAAATGACATCAAGGCAATTAATAATCCTTTTAAAAATTATTTATTTATTTGTGAGAGTGAGCATGAAAGGGGGAAGGTCAGAGGGAGAAGCAGACACCCCCTGCCCCTGCTGAGCAGGGAGCCCGATACAGGACTTGATCCTGAGACTCAGGGATTATGATCTGAGCTGAAGACAGTTGCTCAACCAACTGAGCCACCCAGGTGCCCCAAGGCTATTAATAATCCTAATGTAGAGATGGCTGGGATATGTACAGAGCCCAGTGACTAGGCTGGTTCAAGATTACTTAAGTGTTTGGAGAAAGAATGGAAACCACCAGGTAATAAGAAGCTCATCCATGCCCTCCCTTCACCTCTTGACTGTGAACTCTCTCCCATCCCATCTTCCACATCTTTAAGATGGCGTGGAATACTCATTAGTCTTTTTTGTCTATTTTAAAGATTTTATTTTTAAGTAATCTCTACACCCAGCATGGGGCTTGAACTCACAACCAGAGGAGTCTCATGCTAACGCTCACTAGTCTTGACCTTCCTCACAAGATTAGCCTCATAGAAGCAATGACCTAACAATAACCATGTCACTAAACAAATCACTGTTCTTCCAGGTAACAGATTCGAAATTTCAGTCTTTTTTAATACCTTCCTCGATCTCATCTCTCATGTCTTGTAAATTGTGGTGCCTTCAGGTTCTTTTCAGAAATATCTGAGCTTTGTCTCTTAAAAGTCTAAAGCCCCACCAATCCGACACCTAATTATCTCCTGCCTGGAACACTAAAATCACTTCCTGGAGGCACTCTGCTACGACAATGAAAGTATGTCCATAAATCTGAAGGGCTTTCATTACCCTTGATGTTAAGTCTGTAAATGCTAACAATTTTTTATGCATTAAATTATCTATAAAATTATTGTGTTAAATTGATCAAAGCCATATAAATATATTATAAAATTAGATAATTATTAAATATAAAATGCAAAGTCTATTGAAAATGCATCTGCTATGGAGATTAAAGAGCTGGCTTTACCCTGTTATGAACCTACAGATGAATGTTATTTAACACTAGAAGGTGACAGAGTTCAACTTCAAGTTCTTCTTTCTCTGGTTGTCTCTCCTCTCCTTCCTTCTTCTCTTCTTCTCTACCTTTTTCCTCCCTTGCCTCCCCCCCACTTTTAAAAGATTTATTTATTTGAGAGAGAGAGAGAGAGAGAGAGAGAGCGCACTTATGGGAGCAGAGGGAGGAGGAAGAGAAAGAGAGAGAGAATCTCGAGCAGACTCCCTGCTGGCCCCAGAGCCCAGCATGGGGCTGGGTCCCACAACCCTGAGATCATGACCCAAGCCAAAACATCCATCACTCAGAATCCATCACTCAATAAACTGAATCACCCAAATACCCCCTTTTTTTCCTTTCTTAATCAGATGTGGACTGAGGGGAAACTTGCTGGCAAAAGTTGGCTGGAACGGAAGGAGTTTTGATGTAGGAATATCCTTTAATTATTTGAAGTTCTTTTAAGATGCATGCCAAAAGAACAATAATCTATTATAAAAAGTATTTTTTGATTATTTAGCAGTTGATGACCTCATAATGACCCTTTAATTTGGTAAAAGGCAAGAATTGGAAACCATCTGATTTGCAAAAGGATTTGTTACCTAGCCATGAAAATCATTTAATTTCTCAATCTGTGATGCATGTTAAAAATACTGTTATATAATTTATTAGCTATTATTCTATTAGTCTTTAACTTAGAGGTCCCTTGTTTGTGGAACTAAAATTACACAAAACTGGGGTAAAAAAAATAACCCTCTGGAACTGGACTTTCATGCTTTAGGAACTTACCCTTCCCTTTTGAACACAGATCTATATAGTAATGCAAAGTTTAAGTTATCAAGGAAGTCCCCCCAAAGTCTTTAAAAGTTATAATACATGAGAATTATTATATGTAAATAGATTCTAATTTTATTTCATGACAAAATGATTTTTTTTTTTTAAGATTTTATTTATTTGACAGAGAGAAACACAGCCAGAGAGGGAACACAAGCAGAGGGAGTGAGAGAGGGAGAAGCAGACTTCCTGCCGAGCAGGGAGCCCGATGTGGGACTCGATCCCGGGTCTCCAGGATCATGACCTGAGCTGAAGGCAGTCGCTCAACCAACTGAGCCACCCAGGCACCCCGACAAAATGATTTCTTATAACTATATGTTTGGCAGAATTGGAACAGATTTGAATCTGCAAAAGAGGAACCAATTCTAATTAAATGATGCTGGTTTTTCTGGAATTTAAGATAGTAGATCCTAAGATACACTTTAGAAACATTTTGTCTCACATCTGCATATAAGAGGACAGTCTGTTTTTGAGAATGCAGATTTAAATTTTTATAGAAATTGACAGTAAAAACTCTATGGCCACTATTAATTCTAGGGTGTATAAATGGTGTATTAAATTTAAAGATGCATCAAGCTAATAGATGAAATAAATATTACTGCTAAGTGTATGAGTTGTGGTCGAAAGCTCTAACACAATCTCTCTATTTTAATAGTAAGCCCCAAAGTGCGTGGAATAAATGGACACAGAAGCAGCTGATAAATGCAGGCACATGAGAGAGTTGTGCCCACATTAAAATGAATACCTATGTACCCTATCTAGTGTTCTGGTAAAGGTTAATGAAAATGTTTCTTCTACCTATATGAATAGTATAAGAAAATAGAAGACATTAACTTACATAGAACCCATAAATACTACTTTCACTTAAAGATATACTGTCATTCTACAAAAGTAATCATGGAAATTTTTACCTCTTCTTCTGTAATCATAAATGTTGCAAAATAGGCAGCAGAAGCACTCTGGCCTGGGTTCCCTCCACGAGCAGAGCCCGAGACAAGGTCATGCAGGCAGGTGGCTTGTTTTGAGACGTGATCCCAAGGAATAGAAGGAAGGAGATAGGGAGGATCGAAGGGGAAGGAGGAAAAGCCAATCCAAGGATGTGTTCTTGGGCCGAGTCACCACCGTGGGCAACTGCAGCTCAGTCCTGCTAAGGACTCTCTGAAGTATCATGTGAAATGCCTGAAAAATCATCCACCCAGAAGAAGTAGTCACCTTCTGGCTCTTATTCTGCCAGTCAAAGGTTACCTTATGAAATATTAACTATCTTCCTTCGCATTTTGTGTGGGTGTCAGATATGGGTATCCTGTGTGGCAGCAGCGGAGGGGTGGGTAGAAAGTGAGAGCCTGCGGGTACCACTGAGGTGACACGAGTGTGCACAGCATGTTAGCTAGAGAGCATGGTGGCCCGGAGGAGGGCAGATGGGGCACGAGAAGTCTGACATCTTGACACTAAATGCTGTTATTACTAAGAATGGTGAAGACACAGGCAGGCTGGATTTGCAGTAGATTCGTTTCCCAGCATGCCCTTTGTTTTGCTTGGTTTGGTTGTACAGATACAATTCCAAGATAAGATCTGGGATCCTGCTCTGGTGTTGTCACCCGGGTGGAATAAGGTGACACTCTTTCAGTTTTTACCCACACCCTTTTCTTTGCCTTTCCATGACCCTCCCTCAGAAGTGCTGCATCCTTTCACACTCATGTAGGGGGCAGAAGAGATGGTTTATTTTTAAAAAAATTTTTTAAAGATTTTATTTATTCATTTGACAGAGAGAAACACAGCTAGAGAGGGAATACAAGCAGGGGGAGTGAGAGAGGGAGAAGCAGGCTTCCTGCTGAGCAGGGAGCAGGATGTGGGGCTTGATCTGGGGACTCCCGGACCCCAGATCGTGACCTGGGCTGAAGGCAGTCGCTTAACCAACTGAGCCACCCAGGCACCCCGGTAAGATGGTTTAAAAAACATTGTCTTCTCTTCTGCATCCCCATTCTACCATATAATCAGTATTATAATCAAAGGAGGCCTCGCTCATAGCGATATTTGAAATTTCCCTGTTCTTCAGCGTTCTGGACATCTCTACACCATAGTTCAATTCAGAATGGATGAGAGGTGAATCCCCTGAAGTGGGGACCTGCTCCAGTCTCCATGAAAGAGGGGAGTGGGAAAGGAGAACAGGATAATCCTTCTGTAGGTTCTCAGGCAGGTCAACCTTAGGGAAAAAAACACAAATGGAAGTTGAGGATATGGGAATTTAATTCCGTACAACTATCCTTACAACTATCCACATCTGTGTACACCTCCGGAAGTCTGTCTTTTCCAACGATTCTCCCACCTTACTGGATATCTGAGGTATGTGATGCTATAGCCCACATTGCTGTCGCTTCTTGTAAACTGGATAAAATCCTCTGGCCGTTGTCGCACTGCCGACATGAGCTTTCATGGGGATCTGGGCTGGGGAGAAGCTCTGTGAAGTGTGGAGGTTATTCTCTTGACAAACTTTTGTGCTCTGGAATTGGTGAGAGGATAAGCAGACATCCTTGTCTTCACGCTCAACAATATGGCATTTGAATGCTTGCTTAGATTCTTTCTTAGAACTTGTTTCTTGAATGATCACAGGAGGTTATTCACCAAAGTCAATGAAACTGAAATGTTCTTTGTCAGCAGGAGAATATAACTAGATGTGTTCTCATTATATCCATTGGAAACGTTTCCTCTGATCCTCAAAATATATTATTACATTTTGGATGACATTAAGAGATAAGTCTTTAGTCACGGAGTTCTAGTAGGAGGGGAAAAAAAAAGTAGTTTTGGTTATTTTCTTTATTATTGTTGTTAAAATGTGAATCATGCCCTTCAGTTGATGAATTCTCATTGAAGCTTCAATGGAAGGGGAAGATGAAATAATATAAATGATAACTATAATTAATTTTATACCAAGCTTCCTTGATGAAATTAATATTGTCAGATGGAAATGCAATTTAAGCAAAATATGCTTATATGCTCATGTAAGCTGAGTTACACATTTGGACTTTAAGAAAAAAATCACTCTTGCATTTCATAGAACCGCTTACAAAACGATATAGCTTAATTGTTTGTACAGCTTTCTAGACATTATAGCTCTTTAAAGGAAATAAGGGCACATGAGATGAAGGAGGGAAAGACAAAGGGTCATTTGAAATATGCTTCTATTATTTAAAACAATAAAACAAAAAAACAAAAACAACCCATAATACACGGGACACTAGTGGTTCCCAAAGAAACTGTTTTTTTTTAAACATATATGTTAATATAATGTAGCAGTAGTTTGATATTTATAGAAAAAGGAAAAATTGGCAATTTAAAACAATCTAAATCTAAACTGAAGTAAATTAAAGTGGCTTGTTAAGTAAATTTCAAAACATATTGACCCAAAGGTCAGCAAATGTTAGTGAACATATTCAAGTCAATATCTATTGCATGCCTGAATTCTTTGTCTTTATATGACATTTCAAGCAATTTTCATAACTGGTCAGGAAAAAGTAAAAAACAAGAAACATCAAGACAACTCACTGATTTCAGATAAAATCTTCCATGTTCTCAAAAAAATACCCATAAGCATCAGAAACCGACATTGATTACTATTCTGAAAAGAACCCAACATCTGCAACTTGTTTCTTAATATGAAACCAAAAGTTATGCAACATAATGAAAATTCGAAATATCAGTCAATTGTTAATATTTTTTTCCCTAAAGAATCTACTCCCAGTAGACAGTCAATACAATACTTATTAAATTAGCTAATTACAAGAGTGGAGAGCTTATTCGTGGGACTACAAAAACTCCAGTTGATGTGCTAGAAGAGAGGGTGGTTTCCCAGTACAGTCAGTGTTCTTCTCTACATCCACATATAGGAATACACAATCATTCTTTATTTTTCTTCCTTCAGAATAAATTGCATTTGTACAGGGGCGCCTGGGTGGCTCAGTCGTTAAGTGACTGCCCTCAGCTCAGGTCATGATCCCTGGGATAGAGCCTCACATTGGACTCCCTGCTTGGCGGTAAGCCTGCTTCTCCCTGCTTGTGTTCCCTCTCTCGTTGTGTTTCTCTCTGTCAAATAAATAAATAAAATCTAAAAAAAAAATTCCATCGATACAGCCGTGTCACGGATCTCGTGTATTTTTGAGAATGTAAAGACCTCATAGACGAGATTGCAGCGGTCTTCAGGATTAAATGGCGGGGTTGTAGCCTTACTCCTGATCTCTACGCTGTATTTTCCCCCAGATATGGCAGACAGTAAGGGCAGCAAGTGACTCTGGGTCCTTATTTTCCTTCTTTGGCCATAGAGGTTGTTGTAAAAATCTCAGGCTGGTAGGAAGAAGCGGAGGACCTGGCACTTATTTAGGGCCCACCCCAGGGGGTCTGCACTAATGGCTCCTGTCCATGAGTGGCCTCATACTGTTCTTTCAACTCCCTAAGAATGGGGTATTGTTTCCATTTTGCCCACGAGGAAAATCAAGCTCAGACAGATTACACAATTAAAATGTAGTACGGTTAAGATTTTTACTTCAGGTTTTATGTAATCTCAGTAATTATTTCTTGCATCTGTGCTGTACGAACTCATGTTCTTTCTAGTTACTGATCTGTCTTCTGGACTTGCTGGATTTCTAACACCTCCAATTTATGAGCTCCCAAACATCATTCACTACTTTCCTTTTCAAACTTGCTCCTGTCTTGCATCCAGTCTCCTAAGAAAGAAATTTTTTAAAAAAGATATTATTTATTTATTTGACAGAGAGAAGCATAGTGAGAGAGGGAACACAAGCAGGGGGAGTGAGAGAGGGAGAAGCAGTCTTCCCGCCCAGCAGGGAGCCCGATGTGGGGCTCAATCCAGGTCTCCGGTATCATGACTTGAGCTGAAGGTAGATGCTTAACGATTGAGCCACCTAGGTGGCCCTAAGAAAGAAATTTTAATTGCATCTCACTCCTATCCTTCTTGTCCCTGTCCTTCTCGTTCATTTTGTATAAATGCTCTTTAGGTCCATCATCTCAAATCAAGTCCCTTCACATTTTGGATCAAGTGTCTAGGTGACAGCTTATTACAATCTTTTCCACAAAGTATGGTAAGCAATTCTCTGTTGACATCTGTCCCATAAACTCAGAGCTTTTATGCACCTAACTGGAGGCCCTGTTAGGCAGTAGGGGCATCTTTGTTCCAAGCCCCTAATGAGAAATCTGAGTCTTGAGGTGTTTAGGAAAAGACAACCCAATTTTGTTACAGATACTATTTGGGCAACCAGAGGCAAATACTTGCTTCCTAGAGTATTGCTTCTCAAAATGGAATTTGGCTAAAACACATATCCGTTCACCCCCTGGGACTCTTCACCAATCTTCCCTAGTAAGTGCAGGAAACAGAAACCTCTGGAGGCATTTTTGACATGAAGACATTTAATACAGGGAGTTAAGTGCTTACAAATCACTGAAAGAGGAATCTGAATAATAATGGTCAGAATGGAGCCTTTGAGGCTGCCACGGGAGATAGGAGTCAACAACTCATTGCTGTAGGTGTGACCCAAGTTCAAGAAGTTACTGCTGCTACCAGGGTCACTGCTGTAAAGGACGCTTGACCCCCAGCAAGCTGGAAAGTGGACACATGTAGCTGTGAGCTATGGATCGGAGAGCCAGACTCAAGAATCCACCGTGGTGGCAGCTGCCCACTTGGACGTGGGAATGTGTTCCTACAACCTGGCTCGCCGAAGACAACAGCCAACACAGATGTGGAAAATTGCCTCCGTTCTGCTCACACTCCCAAATCCCGTGTAAGTCCTTCTAATAGGCTGAACCTCATTTCTATGCAGAACCCTAGTGGTTTTTATCTTTCCAACCTCTCCTACCAGAAGGAGGCGGGGAGGGCAGTTGAGAAGGCTAGTCTGCAGTCCCTTTCACACAGTGGTTAACTGTTTCAGAGGTATCCTCATACAGTTTTACCCACATTATATTGTAGCATATAATTTATATGTATATAAGTCTGTATAAAAATGTTGGATTGTGACTTATCATATTTTCCCCCCAAATATGTCTTAGGGCTCTTTCTTCACCAGTTCGTGTGGATGTAACATACTTTGTTAAGCAGGACCTGGCATGTGCATTTAGATTGTTTCTTGTTTTTATTGGAGCAAGTATTCAGTAACATACTTGGACCTACATCTTGGTGTACATGTGTGAGCGGTTTTATGGTGTGGATTCCTAGAAATCAAAATTTTGTGAGATATGGTCAAATTGCAAGAGTAAAAATATTGTAGCAAAGTATTCTCCTACAAATAGTTCGGGAGGTTCTTGTTTTGATTATATTCTTGTCAATACTGAATATTTATATTCTGCCACTCT
>PITA01003298.1:10442-21241 GCA_004023965.1 Spilogale gracilis
TAGTAAGCTTTGATTACTAGGAGGTCAGATGCCACTTAATTTTTTTTCCCACTTCATTATTCTTTTCCCCAAATATTTTGGCTCTTGTGTATTTTCTTTTCCAGATAAATTTTATGATTTGGTCAGATACCACAAACAGATCTCATTGGGATTTTTGTTGGGATTTTACTGACTTAATTGCCTTAAGGAAGTTGGCATCATTAGACTCTGAATATGAAAGGTTTTCACTCAGGATGATGGCATGTTACTTTTTTTGCTGTTTCTTTAAAAAATGTCCTTCAGTAAGGTAATATTTCCTGTCCATATTTCTTGTATGCTTTAAAGATAATTTCTAGGAATGTTGCTTCTTTGTATGCAATTGTGAATGGAAATATTTTTTCTGTTCCTGTTTTCTATTCCTGTTTCTTCATATAGGAAAGCTATAGATTTATGTCTTAAATCTAGTACATTATTAAATTATATTTATTAGTTCTAATAGTTGCTCACTTAATTATTTTAGATAGATAATTATAGCATCGGTGTAATGATATTGTCTCTTTATAAGTAAATTTTGGAATATGGAGGTATAGCAAATATTGTGGAATAGAAGTCTTATTAGTATTGTTCAGCTCATAATTTTAATGTGAATGGTTCTAATGTTTCACTTTTAAGTAAGACATTTGTGATGTATATCTATGTTATCCTTTTTGTCAATTTTAGTAAGTTTTCCTATTTCTACCGTTAAGTAAGTTTTAATCAGGAATAAGAGCCCTAATTTACAAAGTGCTTTGGAATTTAGCCAGATCATTTTATATTTTATTATTTTTTAAAAAGATTTTATTTATTTATTTTAGTGAGTGTGCAAGTGGGTGTGGGAGACAAATAGACTCGGTACTGATCATGGAGCCTGTCTCAGGGCTCAAGTCCATGACCCTGAGATCATGACCTGAGCTGAAATCAAGAGTTGGATGCCCAACCTATTAAGCCATGCAAGTGCCCCTATGTTATTTCATTTGTAATATAATGAATTACATGAATACATTTCCTAATATGAACTTGTTTTTCTAGTCTTTAATTAAACATAGTTGAATCATATATAGCATACTTTAATATGCTGTAAAAGTTAATTTGCTAAAGTTCTTATTACAATTTTCATAAGTTGTTTTGATCAACAGGATTATTAGTATTCTTTTCACCTGGAATTGGCATCAGAATTATTCTGTCTTGGGGTGCCTGGGTGGCTCAGTTGGTTAAGCGACTGCCTTCAGCTCAGGTCATGATCCTGGAGACCCGGGATTGAGCCCCCCATAGGGCTCCCTGCTCAGCGGGAAGCCTGCTTCTCTCTCTCTCACTCCCCCTGCTTGTGTTCCCTCTCTGGCTGTGTTTCTCCCTGTCAAATAAATAAAATCTTAAAAAAAAAAGAATGCTTTAATAATAATAGTAAAAAAGAATTATTTTGTCTTTGCGGTGCTGGGTGGCTCAGGTGGTTAAGCATCTGCCTTCGGCTTGGGTCATGATCTTGGGGTCCTGGGATCGAGCTTCCGGCTTACTGGGGAGTCTGCTTCTCCCTCCGCCTCTGCCTCTCCCCCCGCTCATCGTCTTGCTAAACAAACAAACAAAAAAACAAATAAATATTTTTAAAAAACAACAAAAGAATTATGCTGTTCTTAGGAAGTGAGGTTAGGAAACTTTCCATAATTTTCTATGCTTTGGAAAAATTTAAATTATAAATATAGGGATTATTATTTTTTTAATTGATAGAAATTATTGTAAAGCCACTCAACGTTTATGCATCTTTCAGGAGAACAGAAATCTGACTAATTTTTACATTTCAGATTTGGGGTACTGCCAGTTTTTGTAAACAAAATTGTATTAGAACACAGCCATGCTCATTAGTTTATGTATTATTTTGGCTACTTTCACACTATACCCACAAAGTATATACTTTGCAATGGAGAGTAATTACAATGGACACCAGACAATTCACAGAGCTTAAAGTATTTACTATCTGGCTCTTTATAGAAAAACATTTCCTGACCCCTGCACCTAGTTCAGCATACATCGTACTTCCTCTAAGACTAAAGTGATCATTCTTCTGAACTCCTATGGTACTTTTCTTTCTGATACACTCATCGGACTCTTCTATTTTTTTTTTTTTTTAAGTAGGCTCCATGCCCAATGTAGAGCCCGGTGTGGGGCTTGGACTCATGACTCTGATATCAAGACCTCAGCTGAGATCAGGAGTCAGATGCTTAGGGGTGCCTGGGTGGCTCAGTCCTTAAGCATCTGCCTTCAGCTCCAGTTGTGATCTCAGAGTCCAGGGACTAAGCCCTGCAATAGGCTCCCTGCTCAGGGGGAAGCCTACTTCTCCCTTTTTACTCCCCCTACTTGTGTTCCCTCTCTAGCTGTGTTTCTCTCTGTCAAATAAATTAAAAAAAAAAAGTCAGATGCTTAACTGAGCTGCCCAGGTGCCCCATGACTCTTCCAATTTATTGTCATGTGTTGTTATTTTTTTATTTTTTATTTTTATCATTTATTTATTTATTTATTTATTTATTTTAAAGAAGATTTTATTTATTTGACAGAAAGAAACACAGCCAGAGAGGGAACACAAGCAGAGGGAGTGCGAGAGGGAGAAGCAGGCTTCCTGCTGAGCAGGGAGCCTGATGTGGGACTCGATCCCTGGTCTCCGGGATCATGACCTGAGCCGAAGGCAGTCGCTTAACCAACTGTGCCACCCAGGCGCCCCTGTTATTTTTTTAAATGAAGGTATCTTGCTTTTCTTTCTTTTTATTTTTTTTTTATGATTTTATTTATTTGACAGAGAGAAACATAGCCAGAGAGAGGGACCATAAGCGGCAGAAGTGAGAGAGGGAGAAGCAGGCTTCCCGCTGAACAGGCGTTTCAATGCGGGGCTTGGTCCCGGGACTCCAGGACCATGACCTGAGCTGAAGGCAGAGAGGCTTAACCACTGAGCTACTCAGGCACCCCGAAGGTATCTTGCTTTTCTTCTTTTTTTTTTTTTTTTTTTAAGATTTTATTTATTTATTTGACAGAGAGAAACAGCGAGAGAGGGAATACAAGTGAGAGAGGGGAGTGAGAGAGGAAGAAGCAGGCTTCCCGCTGAGCAGGGAGCCCAATGTGGGGCTCGATCCTGGGTCTCCAGGATCATGACCTGAGCCAAAGGCAGTCGCTTAACCAACTGAGCCATCCAGGTGACCCTGTTTTTCAATTAGACTAAAACTTCTTCAAAGTCAGAAACTCTTTGCTGTTTTTATTTCCATGATGATGTTATGCACAGACACATACACATGTAAAATAAGTATTTGTTAATTTCTTTATGTTATATAGTTGCATAATTCATTGCTTGCTCTGCTCAGAACTTCTGGAACACTTGCCCCACCTGGAAAAGTCAAGACTAAGTACCATGTGATTACTGTCCTAGTCAACAGTCAGATTCTTTCTTGAAAGTATGAACTAAGACACTGAGTGAATGTTGTAGGTATCTATCAGGGAATTGCTTCAGATAAATTAGAGCTCCCTTTTCTAGGGTCTACACACTAAGTTTCTTCACAATAGTCCCCTCCCCTTCTCCTGAGAGCATTCCCCCAATAAATCCTTTGAGCAAGAATTCCCCATTTCAGGCTCTGCTTGTAGGGAATCTCACTTAAGAGGTAAGACAAAGGCTTTCAACTCAGACTCAGACTTCAAGGAGATTCATACTCACGCAATTTCCAAGTCTAAATCAAATATCCATAATATATAATATAAAATAATAAAGACAATTGCTATTGTGTTGGGGAAGTGGGAATCCTTGCCAGTGTCCTTCTCATTGGACACTGGAGAAGGGAAATCCTCCCAGTGGGCAGTCTTTCTCTTATATCAAACTTAAAGTGGCTCACTAGCTTGCTAAGGAAGTATCCATAAGTGATGAAGTTGGGGTTTGCTGAACCAGTCCCATAACTTACCTTAATATGATCATCTCACCTTCAAAGTTGGCAAGGGGTCCCAATGCTACAAGATGTGCATACAAGTCTGGGGTGGATTGGACAATGAAGCAAAGTTTCTATTATTTCCCCGATGTATATGCTTGAAACTGGTGCCATCTTGTAGACATTTTCCTTTTTCTCCTCTAATTTTTTCTGTTCTATCTTTATTCTTAATATATATTTGGAGGTGGTGACTACCATTTAGTCCATAGTTTACAAGATTATAAAATGGAGCTAGAGAGGAAGAGACTCCATGGCATCACCTCAGGATACAGTGGCTAGATATGACTTTGGATTGTTCCTGTTGGGTAGAGGTAAATGTGATTATGGCTTTAATAGGGATACTCAGAACATGTAGGTATACATACACACTTCTCAGGATTGAATATGCTATGGCAAGGGAATGCGCCACATATGTGTGATTGATCAACCTTGCTTTGGCTCTTTCTAGTGAAACTACTATGCTCACAGCTGTCGTTTGGAGTACTCCCCCCTCTCCAGAAAAACATGCCACTTTCCTCATCTGTTCCCCATTGTGGCTTACTAAACCAGGGATGAGCTCTCAGCCAAGACTGGTTGAGTCAATCCTATGGCTGACCAGTCCCCATTCAGATTCACTCCTAAGAACTGGAATTAATAAAGAGAGAGACTGGTGGTGGTGGTTGGTTCAGAACCCTGGAGCCTGGAGTTTATGTAGACTCAGGGACTGATTCCATCCATCCACAAGCATAGGAAACCAGCTTGGAGAGAGAAGACGAGGATCCTAAAAAATGATAAAGAGATCATAATGGTCCTAAGAGATGGGAAAGAAGGTGCAGAGATATTATAGGAGAAAAAGACAGAAATGAAACAACAACAACAACAACAACAAAACCAGAAGAGAAGACTTCCCAGTCTCAGCTTTGTTCCTCACATTTTAATTCCCATCTCCTGTCCCCATGAGACACTTAGTTGGCTTTGGCACCCATCTCAAATAAATGTAATCTCTGCTGTCTAGAAGCTTATAAGATAAAAGAAACAGAACTCAGATGAACTATCTGATATGGAAGACTGAGGCATTAAATGCTCAAGCATAAGTACAGATAAAGCATACTATTACACTGGAAATAATATTCCATATTACTTCCTGTCCTTACAGAGATGAGATTTCCTCACATTCTCTGAATAAGCTCCTCTTACTTTCTTGATCCAGCATGAGAGAATTTATGTTCCATGTAACGAAAAGAGCCTTGACTAAAAACATCGACTAATGAGAGACACTTTCCAAAGCTTGGCAGAACAGACTCATCAAGATTCTAGATCCTTGGGGAGTAGAATCAGAATCCACAGTGACCCTATTAATTTTGAGGAGAGATTGGAAATGTGGACAATGAAGGGCAGTGTCAATATGCAGGGGAAATAAAAACAACCTTTTAAAAAACTTTAGGAAGGCAAAAGTCAGCCTATGTGAAATATGGCAGAAGAAGCAGAAACAGAATGAAGCCTGGATCTGGGCCAGCCGAGTAGCTCGGTGGTTTCAAAGTACAGTCAGCTCGGTGCTAGACACAAACAGAACATGCTGACAGTGGAGAGAATGTTCCTTTTTTACTTATCATTGTCAAATTCAAGCCAATAAAATGTAGTCAGTGCATATTTGCCTGTGGAACCCTTCTAAAAAACACGATTTCTGCTTTCCAACATCTTATAGGCTAGAAGAGATGTTCAGATTAGCTTCTACATAAAGAAGAGTTGAAACATTTACTGCAGAAGTTTAAATACAGATAAAACATCACAATACTTTAGAAAAAAAGTGCCGTTAATTTTTTTTTTTTAAGATTTTATTTATTTGACAGAGAGAAACAAAGCCAGAGAGGGAACACAAGCAGGGGGAGTGAGAGAGGGAAAAGCAGGCTTCCCGCCAAGCAGGGAGCCCGATGTGGGGCTCAATCCCGGGTCTCTGGGATCATGACCTGAGCCGAAGGCAGTCGCTTAACCAACTGAGCCACCCAGGCACCCCTGTTCTGTTAACTTTTAAAAGCACTTTCAATAGCTCCCTTGTTTTTAATGGCAAGCCATGCAGGCTTTGGACACAGAGCTGGATTCAGAATCTGGTGGCGCCACTCCCCTCCCGAAAGTCCACGAACAAACCATTTTAGTCACTTGATTTTTCATTTCTTGATTTGAAAGCTGGGGATGGTGCTTACCACCCGCCAGAGCGGCTTCTTTTATATTTGGCATCAGCTTGGTGCAGTCATGGCCGCCCCTCCATGTTCACTGGCTCACTTTGCTTCTCTGACTGGGAGGCTCTTTGTGCCTTAGGGTTTGCCATCACCTGGGTACAGGTCGTTACTTAAAACAGAACTTCAGAGTTGATTTGTAATTGAAAAATACATGATGAAATGTTCGAAGAACCAAGGAGATATGCGCTGTGGTGGTAAAACTTGGTTAGCTCAACTGTGTGTCCTTGGGAAAGTCACCTCAACTCTGTGTGTTCAGTTCCATTGCTCTTTTAAGTTGCGGTGTTGGGGTGAGGGTGTGACAATGGGAAGGTAGTTGCTTGAGATGATTTCTAATATCATTTCCAGCTATACATTTGACGCTTCTCTAAGATCAGGAACAAATTTAATTTTTGACACTGAGGGCTCTTTTTTTTTTTTTTTTAAGATTTTTTTATTTATTTGAGAGAGAGTGAGTGACAGAGAGCATGAGAGGGGAGAAGGTCAGAGGAAGAAGCAGACTCCCCGCGGAGCCGGGAGCTGGATGTGGGACTTGATCCTGGGACCCGAGATCATGACCTGAGCCGAAGGCCTGGGCCACCCACGTGCCCCAAGACACTGAGGGCTCTTAAACAAAAGATAGTGATCAGCTTTAATACACATTCCCTGACAATAGAATTACAGGAAATCAACTTAAAAAAAGCAAAAACCAAAAACTTCTTTTGATTTAGGTTAAAGATAAGAAAGACTTTCCAGACCATGAGATTTATTTATTGGTGTCAATTAACAAGAGTGAATGGGACATTCTGGCAGGATAGATTTCTATCTCTTTCCGGCAGCGTAGGAGCCTGAAGACTAGGTTTCCAGCGAGTGAGGGAGCACTGGGGGAGTGCGGGATGGGGAAAGCTGTGAAGAGATGTTTCGGGTTTCCATGGAGTTAATGTACCTAAGCTAGGAACCTACAGTAAGCTTGGTGGCCTGCGGCGAGTTACAACTATCAGTGTGCTTTGCATTTGGGCCCAACAGGGCGGTTAAGGAAGGCATTAATTAGCACACAGAATAGGACAAGTCTAAGTATCACAATTCCCAGGTTTTAGCATTGTGGTTGAACAGTTAGTACAGTTCTAGAAGATGGTAATATTCTCAAAGTGGTCAAGTTGGGGGCTCATAAAACAAAACAGCCACTGGCCCCCCAATTCCCAAATGGGCCAAGCAGAACATCCGATGGGGTTTTACAGCAGCAAAAACGTTGTGCTGACCAGGAGGACTTGGCAAAGCTGTTATCCTCACATTACAGGCTGCCCCCAACCCTTTGGGAAGGACCACCCGTTCCCTCGTTAATGATGGCAGTCCGGTCAGCTATATTGAGATCAGATGACCACTTTGATGGTGTTCTTCTAATCTTTATTTTGTGTTTTATTTAATTTTAATTCCATTTTATTGCCTTCAGTGTCCATGGTCTGTTTCTCTATATTCAGCCTCATTGTTTAAGCTTCAGTTTTTATTGTTGTTTGTATGTTTTCTGCGTGATGGACTCTTTATAGAAAATATTTCATTGCATCTCAAGACTTTCTTAATTTTCATCTATAAGATGAATAGTTGAAATAGGAGAAAAAAACCCATAAAGGTTTATTATTTTGTGTGTATTTGGTCTCAGCCAATGCAACTTGGAAGTCTTGTAGCCCCACTAGAGGGCCACCAGGGCTGTAGTCTGAGCCGCCCTAGCCTGCTTGCCTGCAGTTCTAGAAAGTTAAGACTGACACACACTTGAGAAAAGACCAAGTGTGGCTGTGACCATACTGGGCTATAGATCCCTTTGTTCTGGTGCTGCAGCCAATGATAATACTTAGAAAAAGAGAAGACATAAAAAACAAAACAAAACAGTTTTGCTATTTTAATGATGTTGGGTACTTGGGAACATGATTTTTTTTGAGACACAGAGAGGAGATTTCAGGAGAAGACCCTATGTCTCAGTGGATGTTTGGCCTTGTGAGATGCTTGAGAAAAGTTGGTCAGGGCTTCGAGAGTTGATGTGTAGGAATCTCTCCTGCCTCTGTTCTCTCCCTGTCGTTTACCTGTTCTACTCCTGGCAGATTAATCTTCCCCAAACCTCTGTAGTCATCCCCTTATAGCCTATCAGCAGTGATGCCACATTATCCAGACTCAAACTTCCAATCTTTCAAAGTAATAAAATTTTCTTTTAATGTAAAGAGAGAGAGAGAGAGAGAGAGCGCCACATGGTATTTCTAGAATCACTTCACTACTCTTCCAAATGAATTTGTTTTAAATATTTATGACAATATTTCTGTGCTTCAAAGAATGGCGCAGGTGGGAGAAGGTATATATTCAGTCAGCTGGTTGAACCTCTGGATTCCTGGACCCCTTGGAAGGACGCCAGGTGTTGCGAACTTTGGGCCAGGAGTACCAGCCGGCCGTTGCCAGCATGTGTCACCAGCATCCTCTGACTTCATTGACTTTCTCAGTGTAGATGGCTATCGGGACGTGTCCTCCTCCTGTCCCAGAACCCTGGGACATCCCCCAGCCATTTCCTCCCCGTGTCTGTATTTTCCATCATTCCCTTTTCAGCAGCATTTTTCTTTGCGGCTCTAAATATGCTCAAGAATCAAGTAATACACAATACCAACCTTCCCCCACCCCACCCCCCAATCCCTAATATCCTCCCTAATTCCTAGCCAGCTAGCACCCTGTTTTATTCTGTGGGCCGGTAAACATGCAATCACACGACATCCTCACAGCTGCCGCTTCACTTCAGTCATTCATCATTTTATACTCATTGTCTCAAATTATCCAAGATCTAGATTGGTGCCTGAGTAATCCTCACAATATCCTTATAATAGATGTAACACATACGAATTATGTTAATGACAGAAGCTGGAAATAAAGAGTCTTAAACAAACAAACACCAAGAAGCTTTAATGGTGACATCATTTGCAAGAATAAAAACAGACAGAGCTCACTGGGCTTGTGGCTCCTCTCTGTTCTCTATCTGGTATCTATGGGTGGCCTTGCCTGCATGGGGTTACTGTACCTTGTTTTAATCCATGTTCCCCAAACCACTTTGTTTTCAGCATTCCAAAGATGACCATCTTGGGAGAACTGAAGCTGCTTACTATCTACTATTAAAAAAATAGCACTTTCTTTCCTTTTTTTAACTTATTTTTTATTTTTTTCCATAACCCAGCCACCCTATCCTGCAACCCCCCCCCCGCCCCCCCCGCGCCACAGCAACCCTCAGTTTGTTTCCTGAGATTAAGAGTCTCTTATGGTTTGTCTCCCTCCCTGGTCCCATCTTGTTTCATTTTTTTCCTCCCTACCCACCATGACCCCCTGCCCTGCCTCTCAAATTCCTCATATCAGAGATATCATATGATAATTGTCTTTCTCTGATTGACTTATTTGGCCTCATAATAACCTCCAGTTCCCCATGTCATTGCAAATGGCAGGATTTCATTCTTTTTGAAGCCTGCATAGTATTCCATCACACACACACATCTTCTTTACGCATTCATCTGTTGATGGACATCTAAGTTCTTTCCTATTGTGGACATTGCTGCTATAGACATTTGGGTGCATGTGCCCCTTTGGATCCTTACATTTGTGTCTTTAGGGTAAATGCCCAGTAATGAGATTGCTGGGTCCTAGAGTAGCTCTATTTTCAACTTTTTGAGGAACCTCCATGCTGTTTTCCAGAGTGGCTGCACCAGGAACCATCTGCTGTTTCCTGACTTGTTAATTTTAGCCATTCTGACTGATGTCAGGTGGTATTTCACTGTGGTTTTGATTTGTATTTCCCTAATGCTGAGTGATGTTGAGTACTTTTTCCTGTGTCTATTGGCCATTTGAATATCTTCTTTGGAGAAATGTCTGTTCATGTCTTCTGCCCATTTCTTGATTGGATAATTTATTCTTTGGGTGTTGAGTTTGATAAGTTCCTTATAGATTTTGGATATTAGCCCTTTATCAGATATGTCATTTGCAAATATCTTCTCCCATTTGTTGATTGTCTTTAAAAAATAGCATTTTTTTTTTAAGATTTTATTTATTTGACAGAGAGAAACACAGCCAGAGAGGGAACACAAGCAGGGGGAGTGAGAGAGGGAGAAGCAGGCTTCCTGCCGAGCAGGGAGCCTGATGTGGGACCCGATCCCGGGTCTCCGGGATCATGACCTGAGCTGAAGGCAGTTACTTAACCAACTGAGCCACCCAGGCGCCCCTAAAAATAGCATTTTCAATGATTGAAGCATATTTATTATCTTGCCATTTCATTAGGATCAAAGAAAAACAGCAAAATATGATTATCCTCATTGTACTTTAAATAGTGAATTTGACATTGTCATTATTCCTGGCATATGCTCTGTATGTACTTATAAATTATACTGTGGCAATTGATCAATAACTATTCTTTCAATTCCTATCTATTTTTTCATTTGTTCACTGAGGCAATGAATATTGCATGCTCACTATGTGATAGCTGTTGTATCAAGCATTTAGGGGGTAATAATAAATGTGATAAATATAGTTATGACCCTTAGGGATCAGCATTCTGGTGCATGAGACAGATGAGTGGTAGATAATTTTCATATGGTGAGGTGAGAGCTATGAAAGAGGAAGGACA